>CP139509.1:361551877-361736386 GCA_021014915.2 Artemisia tridentata subsp. tridentata | reverse complement strand
AATCCTCCAAAATCCACTCTGGCGCGTCAAGGGTTGACGCCGTCACAATTGTTCTTGACGCCGTCTCTCTTTAACTTAAACCGTGACAGCCTTGATCACCTTAAAGGGTGACGCCATCAGACTTCCATTATGAAACTTTCTGGTGCGTCACGTGTATTTGTCATATCCACCTCTTTTTCCAGTACGTGACGCCGTCACCTACAAAGCGTGATGCCGTCAAGCTCTGTTTCCAGCTTGATTTTGGAGACTTTGCCGTTTTCTTCACTTTTTGCTCCAAAAACGTCCAAAATGCTTCCTTTTCCTGATTTCTTCTCCAAAGTACCTAAAATGACAAAAGGAACGATTTAGGGCAATATTTGATCAAATAAATACGATTTAGGGCTTAAATGACCCCCTAAAAGCGGTACACTTTTCGCTTCATCAAATACCCTTACACTTGAGATTTGCTTGTCCTCAAGCAAATGCGCTTTTATTCTAATCAAAATACAAGTTAGGGGTCATTTAACGCTAAAATAAATGTAATTACAACAAATAGTCGTTCCACTTTAATCATAATAAGCACGAAGATTACAAACTAGCACCTCACAAGTAGTGTTTAGATACTCACATCTCTCAGGTGTCATAAAAGTATATCTCATAAATGGAAATGAATAATATCTCTCACTACCTGTCATAGCAAATAGATTACCATAGGCTTGGGAAAGGATCAAAAACCTCCTCCACTAGGCATAAGCACCTAAGATAAACTATCAAAGAGGGCTTTTAAACGGGTTATAACGTTAGGTGTAGGGATATGATAAACACGGTTTTGTTGGATAAAGGATATTTTACTGGTGGCGAGTTAAAGATCTTGATTAATTACATGTGCAATATGGCGTTGCTAAGCCAAGACTAGACTCGACTTAAGCTAAAAACAAAATAACAAAAACATAAAATAAACATAAAATGAAACGGGATGGTAGTCCGTATGTTTTTTTCTACTTTTCTTTTTCTCATTTTTTTGTATTTTTCTTGATTTTTTTGATTTTTTTTTTTTTTCTTTTTCATACACTCTTGCCCTACCATCCAAAATAATACATCATAGGGGCGTTGCATTCCCCTTACACTTGAACTTTTACATAACTTTACAAATAACTATTCTAATGACTCGAATTAAGATAATCGAAACACTTGGGGGTTCTTCCTCATTACTCCATCACACTAGTACTTTACCCATGAGTCCCAATCGTCCCAAAACAATATGTACAAGGATATGACTCGACTTAGCAACCATGTAATCAATTAGATAATTAACTTGGGGTTTAAACAAATGTTGTCACAATAATGCACTAAAAATGAGTGCATACAAGGTAGGCTAAGGCGATTTGGGTGTACATTTAAGTGGGGTGTAAACAAATTCTTCCTTTAAGTAAAATGCTTAAAGTTAGAAACGAAAAGATAGGCTCTGAGGGGTGTACTAGGGGTATCGTGTACTAAAAATGAGTACAACGCAAAGGGTGTGGGAGAATTACTTGACCAATGTAGCCAATGTAATTATAACAAAAACACAGGTGTAAAACAATGGGTTAATCCTAATGCCTCTTATCATGTAGTAAATCTAACTACACGAATGTAGTCTCACTTATGGCCTCGGAATGGTCCTAACGCAAGTTCTAGAATCTAAGTGCTACCGGTGCACACATCATAGCATAAATGCTTTTCCTACCAATTCTAGGGGCGAACCTCACATATTTGGGGGTGGAAAATTTTTTAGTGGTACGATTTTTGTGCTAGTCATATAACTCCTATCCATGAGACGCTCATTAAGATCAAAGTTTCACTCCTATATGTTGTAAAAAATTTTAAATTTGGCACTAAAATTGCCTTAACAGGTATTTCTCTCAGTTTTTATTACACATCTACCATCAAACAAACAAAAATCAAGCGTAATAGTATTCTCTAAGGTATCGTACTTTACCCCCCCCTTACACTTAAGATGAACATTGTCCCCAATGTTCAAATAACAAGATGTAAAAGTAAATAAGGTAGAAGAATGAAATCAAATACTCCCCTGATTCGCTCGGTGGATAAAGAGGTAACATGGTTAGATCTTCTTCCAAGGTAATGTTGAAGCTCCAAGACTAAAGCATCGCCAAAAGCTAGATTCCACATACATCTCCTTGTCCAAAATAACCTGATAAACCTGAGAAAACAAACACGAAAACCTGCATAACATCGGCGGGATAAATCTATATAAGGATATAATGCTTGTGGAATGATTATTTTGCAGATTCCTGGAGTTTATAAGTTAGAGATTTAATAAAAACTTTTTATGATTCTGGTAGAAAAACAAAACTTTCAAAAATTTCAGAAAATTAAAACCTGACGCCGTCAGAAATGATCTGACAGAATTCTCATGTTAAGTTTCCGGAAAATTTCTGGAAAAAACCTATACCTTACTTCCTGGAAATCCTGCAAAACATCATTATGACTCGATATAAGCATTTGACTCAAACAAATACTAATATGTATGTTAATTTAATATTGTTATGATTCATGTTCATTTGTTCTAATAAACCGATTTGGATTTCCCTTACACATAACTTTTGCAAAATACCTTTATATGTAGTTAAGACGAAGTTAAAAACAAGTTAAAGCATTTTCACAATTTAGTTTTTGAACATGAATCAATAATAATAATAATTAAACATACATACGGAAGCAAATAAAATCAAACAAACAAATAAATAAACACACAAAGCAAATAAAGTTTGGGTTGCCTCCCAAGAAGCGCTTTTCTTTATTAACGAGTCTTGTAGCTAGACTCAAAGTCACGTACATTACGTGATTCCATCATTGGTCACGGTTTCTAGGTCATTCTCATGTCCGGTTTTATATTCCGGTCCTAATTTCAAACAATCCTTGTAGAAACCGGATATCCTTTCCATAACATAGTCTACTCCTTGACTTCTATCTCCATCATTCCTATAGTAGACTGCTTGCTTAAGCTCCTTCTCAACATTTGACAAGTGTTGGAATTGCTCTATCTTATATGGCATTTGGTAGTTTACCTCATCGGTCTCATCCTTAAATCTGACTATCCCTAAGAAAGGTTCATAAGTCATTCTAGAGGCCTCAACAAATGGTTTTCCAAAAACTACTTGAGTTAAGCATGCATCGACTATTGGGCGGATATCTTCTACAATTACAAATTCGGTGGCATAGGTGAAGTTTCCAACATAAACCGGTAATCCCTTAACTCTTCCCGTGAAGTTACTCATCCAACCCTTATCAGGGAGCATCCTATACCCAAGTTGATTTTTCATTATCAAGTTGTAGTGGGCTCTAGTCATGATGTTTATGGGCGATCTAAGGTCGATGTAAGCTTTCCACACATGCAAATGTCTGATGTTGCATGGTATGTTGAGATTAGAAGGGTCGCCTATTTTTATAATTGGTCTACCTAGGAAGTATGGTGTCTCGGGGTCATCGAATAAGTCTGTATGATATGCGCGCTCTTCCTTAGTGGGTAGCCTATTGAAGTAGTCCTCATCATCATCTACTTCTTCAATCTCACTTTTCCTAACTTCTTTATCAACCTCGACTTTCTTAACCTCATCCTCAGGTTCACTATTATCCTCATTCCTATCAATTGGTTTAATAGTGACAATGTTGACGAAGTGGACGTGTTTGGATGAAGAGGGGTCTTTTACTTGGGGTCCGCTATTTGTGTTCCTAGCGTCCTTATGTGGAGGTGATAGCACTTGGTTATTGAGGGCTTTCAATAAGTTGTCAATTTTATTGGTCATCTCCGTTTGTTGTTGATTGAATTCGGATTCAAACTTGGCCAAACGAGCTTCTTGAGATGCCATAAATTGGGACATCAATCCTTTAAAGTTATTGGTACTACCATAATTTTTGGAAGGATTGTTATTGAAAGTACGGTTCGAGGGTGAACCGCTTGATTGGAAACGATTAGGTGGGTTGGAAGAATTGGTTTGTTGTGCGTTTTGGTTTTGTTTCCACCTAAGGTTTGGGTGATTTTTCCATGAGGGGTTGTATGAATCACCGTAGGGGTTTGGCTCGGGTTTGAAAGTGTACCACTTGTCTCCCGCTCCGTCGGTACGCGAGGATGCGTAGTCCGCAAAAGCTTGTTAGGGGAGTTCCACGCAATCACGAGTGTCGTGGGGACCACTACATAATTCACATGAAGAAGTGATTTTGTTCACTTGGCTTGAAGGTTTAGGAGCTTCGTAGGATTTCATAAGAAACTTGACATGGTCTTCAAGTTCTATGATCCTACGGTCGGAAGTGCTTGAATTGTTCAAAGGCAAAGATATTGCCTTGACCGTTTTATTCAAATCACGGGGATCACTCCAACTTTCGTTGTCATAAAGAGCAAGATCTTCCAGGAGAGCCCATGATTGTTCCGCACTTAGATCACGTAGCTTACCACCGGCCGATTGGTCAATGGTTTGCCTCGTGGAGAGATTGATATGGTCATAGAAGATTTGGACTTGGAGCCAAAGTTCTATGCCATGGTGAGGGACTTTTTGGAGTAAGTCCTTGAATCGAGTCCATGCCTCGTAGAGGGTTTCGCCTTGACGTTGTTGGAACATCAAGATATCATTCCTTAGCTTCGTAGTTCTTCCTGGTGGGAAAAACTGAGCGAGGAAACGAGTGGTGAGATCATCCTAAGAGGTGATGGATCCTGCGGGTAGACGCTCTAGCCATTGACTAGCTTGGTCCCGCCAAGAGAATTGAAAGAGACGTAGTCGGGTCGTCTCTCGAGTGGCAACATCAAGGTCTATGGAATCAATGATTTTGAGAAAGTCCTTGAGATGTTGATTAGGATCTTCGGAACGAAGTCCATGGAATGCGCATCCGCTTTGCACCAACCGGATGGTGTCGGATCGCAAGGGAGTGACATTGGCTCCTTGAGTGAGCTCAATGGTGTTTCGATAGCCATGGTGGCTAGGACGGGAGTAGTCTCCTAAGGTACGGGCTCTAGGAGGTGGTGTTGTTGTGGTGGTGGGTTGTTAGGATCGAGGATATTACCACCTTCCATGATGTCGGATGGTAATGGTTACGAACAAAGAAACGAAGAAAAAAGATAGACTAAAGAAAACCTAGAAAAATAAAATAAAAATCTCACTAGAAAGGAATCTAGTGAGTAGACCTAATAAAAAAAAATTCAACCTAAACAATAACTATTCCCCGGCAGCGGCGCCAAAAACTTGATGCGTGGTTTTGCGACCTTACAACAGGTTTTACCTCTCGAGGGATCTCAAGAGGCTTGCAATCCCCACCAGGCAGTGTACCTGACCGATGTAGTATAGTGAAGTAGCAAGTACCGGGGGATTGATCATTCTCTAGGGGAATAGTGTTGTTAGGATTGAAAAACTACTCTAATAGGTCTAAAGGTGAGGGAAGATTCTTTTTGTATTTTTTTATATTTTTATGAAAGCAAGTCAAATCTCGGGTTTGAAGGAGTGGGCGGAATTAGTTGCTAGTCAACTAACCTAAATAACTACAAATGCAAATAAAATAAAATAACTGAAAATAAAAAGGTTGTGGAACTTATATGGAGAGAAATGTGTTTACTTAGATTTCCTTACTCCCTAACTATCTTTTACCGGTTGATTAGTGTGTATTAATTGCGTGGATGACGGGTGTCTTCCTTAATACCAATCGTGGGGTGGCGTACGTACTTCCCCAACTCTACAAGCTCCTACTTCACTCCTATGTCGAGCCGGCTAAGAAACTCCTAACATGGGATCACTAGAATTCGCTCATGCATTAAATACAACCATAAAAACCTTAGTACGCATTGGTTCATGTTTCTTAAGGCGTTCAAGCAAGTTACCGTATAGGAGGTTAGCCAGTTTTCTTAAGCCTAACATCGATAAACAATCATCCAATACAATTAATAACACACCAACAACCAATAATCAATAGTTAGGTTTTATTAGATCTAAGCAAACACAAGATAAATCTAGCCTAACATGTTAATTAAAAGACAAGAACAAGATATAATCAAACAACACATAGACATATTGAATGATTAATTGATTACTTATCTTCAATTAAACATGGGAGATCCAAGGGTATAAAACCCTTAAAAATGGCAGAAAATTCGTCGAGGGTTTCTCCTCACAAAGTTGCACACTAATGACTAAAAATTGCAAAAATATATATAGAATTTAGGGGCTGACGGCGTCACATTGTAAGAGGTGACGCCGTCACCTCGCCGCGGCTAGGGTTCCCGGATGGTCTTCCTGACGCCGTCCCTCTTTAATCCTCCAAAATCCACTCTGGCGCGTCAAGGGTTGACGCCGTCACAATTGTTCTTGACGCCGTCTCTCTTTAACTTAAACTGTGACAGCCTTGATCACCTTAAAGGGTGACGCCATCAGACTTCTATTGTAAAACTTTCTGGCGCGTCACGTGTATTTGTCATATCCACCTCTTTTGCCAGTACGTGACGCCGTCACCTACAAAGTGTGACACCGTCAAGCTCTGTTTCCAGCTTGATTTTGGAGACTTTGCCGTTTTCTTCACTTTTTGCTCCAAAAACGTCCAAAATGCTTCCTTTTCCAGATTTCTTCTCCAAAGTACCTAAAATGACAAAAGGAACGATTTAGGGCAATATTTGATCAAATAAATACGATTTAGGGCTTAAATGACCCCCTAAAAGCGGTACACTTTTTGCTTCATCAGAGCAGTCAGTTCTGCTGAAGCAGGAAGAGGAGAGGGAATGCCAAGTTCCTGAGGTGTTGTTGCCAATCTTTCATACCTTAGACTCAGGGACTTCAACAGACCAGGGACCACAACATTTGATTTTTTTGCTAATATTGGACCCAACTCATCCAATTCAGTGATCCCGAAGTCAGCGAATCTGAAGGGGGTATAAACATCAAAGTTTCTCATGTCAGCACCTCTGTAGACAGTAACAATGGCAGGCTTGGTGTTTCGATGAATCTTGACATCAGTGATTGGTTCTGGTTTCAACCTGTTTGTCATGACCCATTGATATCTCTCAATCCTGTTCTGCCTAATCTCCTCAGTCCTTTTCATTCTTTCCTCCCTTTTCTGCCTGAGAACAGCCATCTCAGCATCCTGAGCTTTCACAAAGCTCTTACCACCTTCCCTTTTAGCAAGGTCTTTTGCCTCAATCCCAATCTTCTCAGCCTCTTCTCTTGCAACCTGAATGAGAGCAAGCTTGTTCTGCCTTTCATCTTCAGCAGCTTTCTTCATTGCCTCCTCTTTCTCCATGTGAGCTTGAATTTCATCATGAGTGAGAAGTTGCATTACCCCATTGACCTCATAAGGGACCTTGACTGGTTCATCAGGGTCAAGCCTTCTTTCTGAGGACGCAGCCACCAATTTAGTAGTAATAGGCTCAGGCTCAGTGAGAATGCCTTTGCCTTTGTCTTGGTGGGATGAAGATGGGTTTGTCTCAGGAATCTCCCCCTCAGTGTGAGAAGGAGGTTCTTCTTCAGTGACTTTCTCCCCCTCAACTGTTGCTTGACCCATAGTGAGAGCAAGAGTTGGTTCGCTCACTGAAGTTGAGGGAGCCTGACCTTTGAAGGCCTGATAGATCTCAGTCATCATGGTCTTGATGTCTGAGGTGTCCTTCTGAAGAGATGAGACCTTAGTCTCAAGAGAAGCCTGAGAAGCCTCTATTGCTGTCATCCTTGGCCCAAGATTCCAAGCTAGGGAGGAAGAAGAAGATGCCAAAGATGCCATGTGGGACTCCATAAGACCCAGGGAAGATCGGATGGAGTCCACTGAAGAATTGAGTCCCTGAAGATTGGAGGATCTCAGCACTTTTACCAGCTCAGCCAACTGAGAAGTTTGTTGCTGGTAAGTTTCTGAAGCCTGAACAATTTTCCTGTTTAGCTCAGGGTCATCTTTCACTGACTCTTGAATATTTTCAACGCTCTTTTGTATGTTGGTGAGAGACTCGTTGAACAGTTTAAAATTGTAATCAAGATTTGTCAGGGAGAAGGAGATAGATGACTTGTGCTCATTTACATCATCATGATAGGATTCCACTGATTTCTTCAGATCGACATAATGAACAGCTGCTTCAGTGTGCTTGTCAAAAATTTCTTCAGTGAGCCCAGTGAAGAGAGCATTGTTGGCCTTTTGCAGGAACTTGACCAATTGTCTCTCAGTAAGAGGAAGAATGTTGTCATACTTCTTAAGTTCCTGAGGGCAGGATGATTCAGAATCTGAAGAATGATCAGCCTGAGATTCAGATTCTTCACCGTGTGGAGAAGACTGATGCGATTGTTCAGTGGGTTGTTCATCAGTCTCCATGTCATCACCAGCCTCAAAGATTTCTTCCTCACTCTCTTCCTTGAGCTCATTATCAGAATCGAGAAGAGCCTGAATATCCCCCATAGACTCGAACTCCAAAAGGTTAACCGGCTCCTCCTCATAAAAGGACTTGCCTTGGTTTTGGCCAGGTCCTGACCCCGCCATAATAACTGATTTGGTTTTATCAACCTGGCTAGTCATAATAACTGATTTCTCAGCCTGACTTTTGGGGGCAGTTCCTGAGAGAATGGATTCGCCTGAGGTATCAGCGGGTGGTTTATATCCCTCTGAGTCTTTGTCCCCCTGAGCGCCTTCAAGTCCTGATGGGTGTTTTTTCAGAACTATCACGAGGTACTTTTTGTGATGGTTGGTGGTCCCCCTTCCCATCAGGGTTGTACTGCCCTTTTGGGGATTTAGGGTCCTTGACTCCCTTGGGTCCTGATTGTGATTTGTCAGTACCTTCATCGAGATGTGATTGGGTGTGGGTCCCCTTCTTAGTTAAGTAGTGCTGCCCAACCGAGGATATAGGACCCTTTTCTCCCTCAGGCTCTGATTGTGATTTATCAGTGCCTTCATCAGGATGTGAATGGGTTGAGGTTCCTGACTCAAATGACTTGTTTATGTCAGTGGAATCATGAGGAAGAGGGGGTTTGCCCGAGGACACTGAGGATGATTGCTCAGTGCCCTCCTTTGGCCTTTGTTTTGTAGTCAGGGGGTCTCTGTAGTGGGTGTCTCAGAGGTCTGGGCCACATTCAACCTCTTTTTAAGGTTGAGTTGGTTCTGGGCATCAGTCTCAGTGGCGAGTGGTTTGGGTTTAACCACCTTACTGGACTGACCCTTCTTTGTCTTCTTCACCTTCTTTGTAGGTGAATGTACTAGAGAAACAGCGTTCTCCCCCTGAATAACCACCAGCATGTAGTTAGTCAGGGCAATGGGTTGTACCTCAGTGATGCCACTAGTGAAATTGGTCTTATGTAAGACGTCAGGTTTCATACCTACAACGTCAGGCCTCACATAGTCAGAACCAAGAAGGTCCTGAAGCACACAGGAAATAAACCTAGGATAAGACAAGTGTTTTTGCCTAGATTTTCCTGAGAGCTTTGCAACAAGGTCACGGAAGATTATACCTCCGATATCTATCTTTCTACCCTCCAAGAGACTGAACAACATCAATTGTTGTGGAGTTTCAATTGCTCAGTGGAGGATTTATTCCCCCCAAGGACCTGAATGACGAATGTCATTAGGATCCTCCAGACTGGGTGGAACCAGGTTTTGACAATTGGAGCCTTCTCCAATAAGGCTCCATCGACAACTCAGGACGTTTAGAGTCATGAGGTCCCAAGAAGATCAACTCTCCCTTGACCTCTTGGTCAGTCGGATTGGGCTCAAAAGCCTCAGCAAAATCAAGACCAGTGGCCTTGATGAAGTCATTGTAATCCAGGGAGAGAGTCCTTCTCCCATTCATCAATGTGAAAGTGATGATGGATTCTTTGGTGTCTTTTGGGCTAGTAGCCACAGTAGTACACCAGAATTCCCTCAAGTAGTCATGGTAGATGACTGAGGGGGTCTTGGTAAATGCTTTTGCAAGAAAACAGTTTTGAAGATATTTCATTACATTCTTGTAAGCATGGAATTTCTATGGATAGGAAAAGTTTCCCACCACATTGTTCTTTGTGAGGTCTACACCCTCCAATGTGAATTCCACATTAGGGGCGTATGTCACAGCTTTAGAGGAAGCCATATTTGTTGGTAAGTCTGGGTAACAAAGATGGATGGGATTTCTTAAAGCTAAGAACACACACACTATTAGTTTTGAGAGAAAAATGGGCAGAATTTTGCTTAAGATTTCTAATAGACGTGTGTGTTGTTATTTTGGTTGGGGTATTTATAGGGAAGTGAAGTGGAGGGTATTTTTGGCATTAAGCGGATTTTATTTATTCAAAAAGAATTTTTGGAAACTTTTTTGAATAAAATGTTTTGGGATTCGCATTTAATGCCACCATTCCACTTTTCCCTGGTTTGGCACAACAGTCAAGGTGAACAGTTGAGCAGTTCTGCAAAAGTGTAATTTGCAGAGATGAGTCATCACATATCTGTAATGTGATTGGAGAGGCATTTAATGCCAAGTGGGAATGTGGGGGCCCAGAGGTGGAAGCCAGAAAGGCAAAAGAACAAATATTCTTATATTAAATAAGAATTCAGTTACCAACCTTGGACATTTACTAACTAGATACTTAGAGCATTTAAGTTAGTATTTAATATCACTTGAGGACCCTGAATGACTTTTCATTCAGTGAACCTGATTGTCAGGACTTGGGTTTAGTCACTGATGGTTCAAGTGTTCAGGAATTTGGGTCTAATTCCTGAGGTTCAAGGGTTCAGGAACTTGGGTTTAGTTCCTGAGGACCAAGAATTCAGGAACTTGGGTTTAATTCCTGAGGATTAAGGGTTCAGGAACTTGGGTTTAGTTCCTGAAGTTTAGTGACCTTTCTCACTGAAGAACACATTGAGTCAGGAACTTGGGTTATCAGAATTTACACATATTTGGATAGAGTCAATCAGTGGACTGATTCTCAATATCCAACATTCCTAGTTCAGCTTTCAGTCTGGTGAAATTTGGTTCATCCAATGGCTTGGTGAATATATCAGCTAGCTGATATTCAGTAGGAATGAAGTGTAATTCTATGTCACCATTCATGGCATGGTCCCAGATGAAGTGATATCTAATATCAATGTGTTTTGTTCTCTGATGAAGAACTGGGTTATTTGAGATGGCAATTGCACTTGTATTATCACAAAAGATGGGAACCATCTTGTACTGAATTCCATAGTCACTGAGTTTACTTTACATCCAGAGTACATTTGCACAACAACTTGTTGCTGCAACATATTCAGCTTCAGCTGAGGACATCGCAACTGATTGTTGCTTCTTAGCTCTCCAATAGACTAGTTTTCCACCAAGAATTTGGCAGGAGCCTGAGGTGCTTTTCCTGTCCATGTTGCATCCAGCATAGTCAGAATCTGAGTATCCTTTAAGATCAAGGCCTCAACATTTTGGATAATATAATCCAAGGTTTGGAGTACCTTTCAGGTACCTGAATATCCTTTTCACAGCAGTGATATGAGTTTCTCTTGGGTCAGATTGATATCTGGCACATAAGTAGACTGAGAATTGGATATCAGGCCTTGATGCAAGTAAATACATCAGTGATCCTATCCTTCCTCTAAAAAGAGTTTGATTCACTGGTTTTCCAGTAAGATCAGGACCAAGGTTGTTTGGGGGTACCATGGGAGTCTTGACTGAGGCACAGTCACTGAGCTCATACTTCTTCAGTAGGCTTCTGATATACTTCTCTTGACTGATAGAGGTTCCTTTATCAGTCTGCTTGATTTGTAGACCAAGGAAGTAAGTCAGTTCTCCCATCATGCTCATTTCAAATTTCTTTGCCATTAGTTTTTCAAACTGTTTGCAAAGTTTATAATTTTTTGAGCCAAAGATGATGTCATCAACATACACTTGTACAAGTATGACATCATTATTTGTCTTGTAGATAAATAATGTGTTGTCTATCTTGCCTCTGACAAATTTGTTTTGGATCAGGAAGGCTGAAAGAGTCTCATACCATGCCCTGGGAGCTTGTTTCAGTCCATAAAGGGCTTTCTTAAGCTTGCAGACATGGTCAGGAAACTCATGGCTTTCAAATCTAGGAGGTTGCTGAACATAAACTTCTTCTTTCAGTGAGCCATTTAAGAATGCACTCTTAACATCCATTTGGTACACTTTGAAGTTCATGTATGTAGCAAAAGCAAGGAAGATCCTGATGGCTTCCATCCTTGCTACTGGTGCAAATGTTTCTTCATGGTCAATGCCTTCTTGTTGATTATAGCCTTTGGCTACAAGTTTGGCTTTGTTTTTAATGACTATGTCATTTTCATCAGATTTGTTTTTAAATACCCATTTCATGCCAATGACTGAAACATCTTCAGGACATTTGACCAAGGTCATTACCTTGTTTCTGTCAAATTGTTCCAGTTCATCATTCATGGCTTGAACCCAACTTGGATGTTTTAGTGCTTCCTTAACACTTTTGGGTTCAATTGAGGAAATGAAGTCCACAAATAGGCATTCATTGGCTGAGGCTGCTCTCAGTTCAGCAGCCATGCTTCTTGTGAGCATGCCTTCAGTAGGCTCACCAATTATATTGACAAGTTATATATCCTGAGACCTAGTCCAACTTTCCTGAGGTCTTGGAAACTGATTAGAACTTGTAGAGGCCTGATTGGTAGGATCAGGATCAGACACATGATGTTCTTCAGCATCATGAGTGTCTGAGTGGGTTGACTCATCACTGTGATTGTTTAGTTCCTGAGCACTTTGTACTGACTGAATGAATTCATCAATACTTTGTGCTTCAATAAACTCAGTGATGGTTGGGTAAGGAAGGTTGTGGGGAATGATGTAATAGGAGATGTCAGCATTTGCATGGTACTGAGTGGAAGGACCATTATCAGTATGATGTTCATCAGGAGGGTATCTTGATGATTCATCAATACCTATCTCTTCCACTGAGTTGTTAGAGACACTGATTGCATCAGTGCTCTCATCAAAGGTAACATGAAATGTTTCCTCAGTATGCTGTCTCCTAGTGTTGAACACCCTGAAGGCCTTTGAGACAAGTGAGTATCCTAGGAAGTATCCATCATCAGCTTTAGCATCAAATTTTCCTAAGTGATCCTTGTTATTATGAATAAACACAGGACACCCAAAGACATGAAAGTAGCTGATGTCAGGGATTCTTCCCTTGAATAACTCATAAGGAGTTTTGCTATGTCTCTTGACAATGATGGATCTGTTTTGTGTGTAACAGGCAGTCTTTACTGCTTCAGTCCAAAAGTGTTTGGAAAGGACTGATCCATTTAGCATTGTCCTAGCTGCTTCAATGAGTGTTATATTTTTCCTTTCAGCCACCCCATTTTGTTCAGGTGTGTAGGGTGAGGAAAATTTTTGTGAAATACCTTTCTCATCACAGAAACATTCTAGTTCATAATTTTTGAACTCTGTTCCATTGTCAGTCCTAATCTGTTTGACTTTGATGTCATTTTGATTTTCAATGTTCCTGACAAAGGACATAATTGTTTCAGCTGCCTGACTCTTTTTGATCAGGAAGTATACCCAAGTGTATCTTTAGTATTCATCCACAATGACCAGAGTGTACTTCTCATGGTTAATGGATCTAGGACTAATTGGTCCAAATAGATCCATATGGAGAAGATGTAGGCAGTTCCTAATGGAAAAGTTGGTTTCGGTTTTAAAGGATGCTCTGTGATGTTTACCTTTTTCACAAGCTGAGCATGGTTTTTCCTTTGAAAACATAAGAGATGGTAAGCCAAGGACCTTGTTTTGTTTTACAAGGTTGTTTATGTTTTTGAAGTTCAGGTAGGAGAATCTCTTATGCCAAAGCCAGTTGAGTGTATCAGTGGCCTTGGTAAAGAGACAAGTTCCATTCTGAAGTCAGACTGGACATGTCTAACACATAAACATCATGTCTTCTTGGTGCAATAAGGACAACTTCCTTATTAGCATTGAATATGATTCCTTGTTTATCATCAAACTGAACTATATATCTAGCATCACATAGTTGACTGACACTTATCAAGTTGTATTTTAGACCATTTACATAAGCTATCCTAGTAAAGACTATACCATTGCAGTTTACTGAACCATAACCTTCAGTGAGACATGATGAGTTATCAGCAAATATCATTTTGGGTCCTGATTCATCCACATACTTGTGCAGATACTCCTTCACACCAGTCATGCTCCTTGAACATCCACTATCAAGATGCCAAATAGGATCCCTGGCATGTTTCTGCACAAATGGTAAACTGGATCAGTTCTTTCTAGGACTCCACTTCTTGGAGGGCTTAGCTTTGGAGGTCTTATTAACATTTACAATTGATTTATGGTCAGTGGTGTGGTGGACTGAGCTACCACAAATTATACATTTGATTGTAGATGTAGACTCAGTAGACTGAGAGGCTGACTTTGTCATACCTCTTCTGGCTTGAATAGCCTTATCACCTCCTAAGGTGTCATGAGTGGAACTTTCACTATTTTCACAACAATTGTCAATTTGACAATCCTTAGGATGGTGATCATTGAACCCACAGTAAGGGAAAGGTGCAAAAGGTTTTGCCTTTTGTTTATGTTCCTGTTTAGAATCAGAAGGGTAGTTTAAAGACTGAGTTTTAAGGCTTGCCATCTTTGATGTGACTGAGTATGTTTTATGATCAGAGGTCCTGTGATCATCTTTTTTGCAAATCATGCAATAAAGAATTCTATAGCAATCATCAGTGATATGATTGGTATAGTTACACAGTTCACATCTTTTCAGGGGTTTTGTGGGTTTGGGTTTGGTCTTTGAGTAAGCTAGTTTCTGTTCCTTCTTGGATTGAGAAGGTTTCTCAGAAGATGCAATCTTCTCTCCCAGCTTCCTGACCATTTCAGCCAACTGATCAAATTTTGAGTCAGGGCTTTCGGTTATTACTTCAGAAGGGACTGAAGAAGATGAGTCATCAGTATTTACTGAGACTTCAAATGTTGGTCTTTTCAGGATTGTTTTTCCCAATCCTGACCTCTCCTTTGGAGAGTGTTGAGAGTAGACCATTGGTGGGAGGCCTAAGTTGGGTGCAGCACCCTGAAGGGTATTCAGTGGTGGGAGTGGTGGATATGATTATGATTCAGACTCATTCACTAACTCAGTATTACTGAGTTGTTCAGTGAGTTCAAGCTTACTGAGTTGTTCAGTAAGTCCAAGCATATTTTTCAAAGCCTGACTTTCAGGAAGCAAGATCTTTCCAGTCTCAAAGTTTGGTAACTTACTGACTGGGTTGTCCCTGACAATCCAATCATTTGACTTGGGAAGCATTTCTTGCTCAAATGATATGCCAGCTGGAACAAAGGTCAGTTCACTGGGACTTACATAGGGGTTAACCATGTGATGGTCAATTCCTATTGTTTTCCTAGGGATTAAACCCACAGTATCAAAGACCTTGGGGTTCTTTTTGGTCCAGCCTTGGATGACAGCTTTTTCTTTGTTAAGTTCAGTTTGTAGGGCTTGGTTTTGTTTCAAAATTTAAGTGTTCTGAATTTGTAGAGTTATTGTTTCTAATTTGGCTTGCTTCAGTACAAGCAATTCATCTCTACATTTATTCAATTCTGACACTATATTGTTATATTTTGAAAACATGTTAAGCCTTTGTTCCTCAACAAATTTAAGATCTACACAAATATAATTCATGTAAGACTGCAAATCAGAATCATCATCCATAGAAACTAAAGTGTTTAAATTCTTGATGGTGATGTTTACCCACTCTCCATTCCTTGCATGGCTTTTCCCAACAGTCACTTGATCACCTTCAGAGAGTGTCATCAGTGCACTCACTCTAATTTCCTCATCTGAGGATACCTCTTCTTCATCCCAATCATAAGATTCAGCTACTAAAACCTTATTCTTTGCCTGAACAGGTTTGGATGTTTGAGCAGCCTGAGACATAGAAGGATTAGTTTCAAGAATTGCAAGTTTAGCCTTGGCTTTTCTATATTTTGCTTCAAAGTCTTTTTGACCCTTGTTTTGAAATTGTAGGGTCGACTGAAACATTCTAGGTTGAAACTTGCTAGTTCCTGAGGAACTATTTCCTGAAAATTTGTAAGAGGGTTCTGAGGTGGTTTTAGAATAACAGTCTCTAGCAAAATGACCCTTTTTACCACAATTAAAGCATTCAGTGGTTTCATTTGCTTTTCCTTTTGAAAAGTTGGACTGGTTTCTTTTGATGAAACTTTTTGAACTAGCAAGGAGTGCCCTCTCTTGGAATTCCTAGTTTAGATCTTTTAGGTACTCATCACTAGTCCTTTCATCAATTTCATCCTCAGAATCCTCTTGAAAGTCCTGCACAACACCATTAGTATAAAAATCAGTTGATATGGGTGTGGAGGTCAAGGCCTTTTTGGACACAAGAGCTTTTGAGTCAGGGTATGTCCTTGAGATTAAGTTGTCTTCATAGACAAACTTCCTATAGATCTCAGGGAGCTCAAGGGTCTGAATGTGATTAGCATTCCTCAGGCCTTGTGAGAAGTTTAGCCACTTCTCAGGGAGACTGTTGACAAAGTCAACATTTGTCTCATGCTTAGACAAAACTACACCATCATTTGATAGTTCGTTTATCAAGGTCTTGTATCTGGTATAAGTCTGAGAGAGACTTTCAGAGTTTTTTGCCCTGAAAGTATTATACTCAAGTTTCAGGTCCATGACCCTGTTTTCCTTGGCTGTTGAACAGTTGATGACTGATTCCATTATATCGTCAGGAAGACATGATATAATGATGCTTTTCAGGCGTTGGTCTTGATTTACCACCCTCCTCTCATCAATGGTCCATTGAGCCTCAGGCTTGTTTAGCCCTGCAGCAGTCTTTGGGACATAAGGACCATCTTTGACACAAGTGATGTAGTATGGTTCCATACCAGTCAAGTAGCAAAGCATTCGCTTTTTCCACTTGCTAAATTTACCAGCTTCAAGTCGTGGGGCAACAGCTGAAAAGCTTCCACCCTTTTTGTCGACTAGCTGGGGCACATTTGCATCAGTCATAGTAGGATCTTGGTTTTAAAAACCTTGAGCACTCTTGGTTAATTTTGAAAGATTTTATAAACCAGAGGCTCTGATACCACTTGTTGTTCCCTTAACACGCTTAGAGTTAACTAGAAAGTTAATCTATTTGTGTTTATGACTAATACAATGTAATGATTCTTTCTATCAGTTAATGAAACGTAAATGTAAAAACACAAAGTATTTTTCAACGTTTAAATTCTTATTAGAAATGAATCAAAGAATCTATTACCCAAGTGTTTTGCGGAACAAACACTTGGGATTGAATAGACAAGGTATGGTGTCTCCTATCTAAACTTAAGCTATGCTTAAGTGGTAACAATTCGACCCACTGAGCTATCTCAGGGATACGTTACTCTTTGTAGGAGAGAAGTTGTTTTGCAAAAGTCTAAGGCTTTCAATGTACAAAACACACACAACTTCTCTCCTTTTGAACCTATTTATACACAAGTATATAAGAGTAAAAGTGATTAAAATACTACAACTTGTTGAAGCAAGCGTGTCTGACAATTACATAAGTAATTGTCATTTCCAAAAACCAATGGAAATGGACTATAAAGTCTTGAGGAGTGGTTGGTCTGACACTCCACGACTTTTAGCCGTCTTAGGGAAAGTTTCTTCCTGACAAGATAAGATTTGATCTTATCTTAAACTCTTCCCAGATCTTCCCGCCTTTCTTTCAGGCGTTGAGTTCTTTAGTCTTCAATCACTTAATGTTGTTGAGGAGACTGGGGTTCAGTGAGTTCTTGTCCAACACTCACTGAACCATCATCTTCTTCTTTGGCTTAAGTCCTACTCAGGGAGTGCCGCCTTCCTGAGAAGTGAATCCTTCTTCTTGAATTCACCTTAAGCATCCTGAAGATGACTCACTGAGTGACTGTTCACTCAGTGACTTGAATTGTTCTCGGTTTAAGTTAACACTTAGTTAATTTGTGTCCAAATCCTGTTTTAAGTATTGTTGGGTACTGATGGACCTAACAGTAAGGAATTGGCGTAGGATGATTTGCTATTAGAAGCGTAGTTGTGGACTTGGTAAGTAGAAGAATTTGTCTTTTGGATCAAGCTATTTGGAAGTTGAAAGCCCCAAGTGCCACCCTCTTTTTGGTATAAAACTTGTGTTTAATATTGGTCTTTTGGTGTCTTTAAGTCTATGTTTATTGTCATGTTAAGTCATGTAAATTGGTTGGGTTTAGGATGTTCAAGTTAGGACTTGTATGGTTATTGTGCTAGCTAAGGGGTGTTTGGTGTATGTATGTTTCCACCCATTTTGATAACTAATCGGGTCATGTAACCATGGAACAAGTTTGAAATGATAAGTTAATGAAGTTGGTCAAGTTTGATGTAAAACGGAAGTCGTATGGGTTGTTTGTAGTGAAAATGGGTCAAAACGGGTTATTTGCATAACCCGTCTAATTTGTAAAGTACTATTTTCGAGAGTCAAATGGTAAATGTTTTTGTATGAAAATGAGCCCAATAGTATACCATAGAAATCTGGAAAGTTTGGTCAAGTTTCGAGTTCGGGAGGTTGGGTTTTCAAGCGCGAGGCTTGAAAATCATTTTGGGCGAACAGAAGGTCTGAGCCACCGCGGTTTAGACCTGAACCGGCGGTTCAGACCGGTTTTTGGGGTCCCAGCCGACGGCTGAAAATCTCAGCCGGCGGTAGGACTGTGTTTTCAGATTTTGGCGATTTTCAAAAATTCATATCTTTTAATCCGTAAGTCGTCACGGGTCGTGTCACCTGTCGTTTTGAAGGTAATTGAGTTTACTTTCATTTAAAAATAGTCTCAAGGGCTGAATGTTCATATATTCTTGTCAGCTGTCAAAAGAGTGACAGAATGTCCGTAAAAGTCAAACGTTTCCACGTATAAAGTTCTAATTTTTGGTCTAAGCGGGCACGGGGTGTAACAACTTGGTATCAGAGCTTCGGCCTAAGAGATTTAGGATTTCACTTTAGGATTTCCTAGACTTAGACATTGCGTAGATGCGTTTTGGACTAGTGTTCATTATTTGCGTATCGTTTGGATGATTTTGAGGACACATATGTTAAATATTTTTATGACTACGCTTGGCCGCCGTAGTGATAAAAATATGGAACATATGTGAAATTGAAATCATATGGACCATACACGAGTGATGAACTAGGGTGTTAGTGTAAAGATAAATATATGTATATGTCATTCATGCATTAATATGTGCATGATTATGCTTGATAGTATGAATTGTTAAATTTCAGTTTAGTAGAAAAGATGGCGGCTATTCAAAAGAAGGAGGTTTTGAGGACGACCTCCTCCCGCCATGATGAAGATTCACATGATGATGGGGATTCAAATAGTGACTCGTCGTTGTCACTACCGGGAAATCTTAACCCTAAAAGTTTTACCAGGGCAGAATTGAAGGAATTGGATACTCTAGTGACTTATAGAGTAGGAAGGGCTATCGAGAAGGCCATGCCCTATTATGTTAACAAAACAATCGAGAACGTAAAAAAGATGTTTAAAGAGGAGATAGAAAAGCTTAAGAAGAGTGGAGAGTTATTAAATGATCCGAATGCTAGACCAGGGGTAGGAAAGGATAAATCTACTTATCGTGACTTTACCGCTTGTGCTCCACCTACATTTACGGGATCTCTTGACCCGTTAAGGAGTTCTAGATGTATTATTGATATAGAAGGGGCTTTCCGCACTAGTCGTTGTCCGGAGGAGGACAAGGTAAACTTTTCCACCAACTATCTTCGTGAACGAGCTAAAATATGGTCGGAAGGTAAGGCAAATGAGAAAGGTAGTGCTTGGAGGGAAACGTGTACATGGGAACAATTCAAGGAAGTGTTTATGAAGGAATATGCTCCCTCGGAAGAAATTGATAAAATAAAAGAGGCCTTTCATAATCTTGTGCAAACCAACGAATCGGTGAATGAATTGTGGAAAAAGTTTTGTGAAATGGTGCAATATTGTCCGGAGTATCTTGACAACGAGAAGCTCAAGGTTGATAAATTTCAAAGAATGCTCAAGGATGAAATTCGTACCATAGTATCGCCTTTCAAGTGCACCACCATGGAGGACCTTCTAAGTAGAGCGCGTACACGAGAGGCAGATTTGGATAGGATGAAGAGTAAAGAAAGGAAGGACTTAAAAAGAAAGCAAGAGCAACCAACAATGTTTGGTAAACGGGGCAGGTTCGATTTCACAAGGAAGGATAACACGGGGAAGTTACCACCTCGGTGTACTAAGTGTGGAAAAAGTCACCCGGGAGAATGTAGAGTTGGGAAAAAGGGATGTTATAGATGTGGAGATCTAAACCATATTAGTAAGGATTGCACCAAGCCCTTAGTGATATGTTATGGGTGCAATGAAGAAGGACACAAGTTAAGTGAGTGTCCTAAGGTAAATCCTAAGCAAGCAAAGCCGTTTAATTCGATCAAAGGAGAAAAAGTTGAGATTCCGAAGCCTAAAGCTTGTGTCTATCAAATGAGTGCCGATGAAGCGAAGTCGAGTCTCGAAGTTGTCACAGGTATTATTCTCGTTGATTCTAAACCCGCTTGTGTTTTGTATGATTCGGGCGCAAGCGTATCTTTTGTATCCTATAGTTTTAGTAAGGAATTGTCCACTCCGTTAGATAAGCTTCCGACACCTGTAGAAGTTGAAATTGCCGATAGTAAAGTTGTCGTGGTGTCTAATGTGTATCGTAATGTAGAGATAGAGATCGATGAGAGTGTTTTTAGGATTGATCTAATCCCTATAATGCTCGAAGAGTTTGATATTATTGTTGGCATTGATTGGCTTGATAAGCACAATGCTGCCATTATATGTAGACAAAAGATCATTCGAGTTGTAAATCCTAGCGGGCGTGAAATGATGATCTACGGTCATAAAAGGAAGGGTGAGTTAAAATTATGTTCCGTAATGAAGGCTAGGAGATATTTATCACGTGGTTGCCTTGCCTTTATGGCACATGTGGTGGATACGAGTCTTGTGGAAAAATGTATCGACGACATTCCAATCGTTAATTAATTTCATAATGTATTCCCGGAAGATTTGCCGGGTATTCCACCCGACAGACAAGTCAGGTTCCGTATTGATCTTGTTCCAGGTGCTACTCCCATTGCTAAAACTCCTTATCGCCTTGCTCCGTCTGAGATGAAGGAGTTGATGAGCCAACTCCAAGAGTTACTAGACAAGGGTTTTATTCGCCCTAGTAGCTCGCCATGGGGAGCTCCGATTCTGTTCGTTAAAAAGAAAGACGGTAGTATGCGGATGTGCATTGATTACCTTGAATTGAATAAAGTCACGGTAAAGAATGTGTACCCGTTGCCAAGAATTGATGACCTATTTGACCAGCTTCAAGGTGCAAGGTGGTTTTCAAAGATCGATCTCCGTTCGGGCTATCATCAGTTGAAGGTTCGAGAAGAAGACATTCCTAAGATGGCTTTTAAGACCCGTTATGGATATTATGAGTTTACGGTTATGCCCTTTGGTCTTATGAATGCGCCCGCAGTTTTCATGGATCTCATGAACCGTGTATGTAGACTGATGTTGGATAAATTCGTCATAGTGTTCATCGATGATATCCTTATCTATTCTAAGAGCAAGGAGGATCATGTAGAGCATCTTCGAGAAATTCTTAGTACGTTGAGAAAAGAAAGATTGTATGCCAAATTCTCGAAATGTGAATTTTGGTTGCAAGAAGTTCAGTTCCTCGGTCACGTTATTAATCCCGATGGTATTAAAGTTGACCCGTCTAAGGTCGAAGCCGTAATGAATTGGCAAGTACCAAAGAACGTTGGTGAAATTCAAAGTTTTCTAGGACTCGCGGGATATTATCGACGATTCATTCAAGACTTCTCCAAAATTTCATCCTCGTTAATCTAGCTCACCAAGAAGAATGTTCCTTTTGTGTGGATTGAGAAGCAAGAAGAAGCTTTTCGTACGTTACGAAAGAGGTTATGTGAAGCACCGATCCTAGTGTTACCGGAAGGAACCGAAGACATGGTAGTTTATAGTGATGTATCTTATTCCGGTCTTGGATCTGTTCTTATGCAAAGGGGAAAGGTGATTGCTTACGCCTCGAGACAACTAAAGAAGCATGAGGAGAAATACCGGACTCATGATCTTGAATTTGCGGGTGTAGTTTTTGCTTTAAAATTTTGGAGGCATTATCTATATGGTGTGAAGTTCATAATCTACACTGATCATAGGAGCCTTCAGTACTTTCTTGAGAAGAAGGATCCGAATATGAGGCAACGAAGGTGGCTAGACTTGTTGAAGGATTATGATTGTGAAATCCGCTACCACCCTGGTAAGGCAAATGTCGTAGCGGATGCACTAAGTCGCAAGGGCCGTAGCGACGTTACTCGAATTCACTCATTACGAATGATTGTCACATCCGATCTGTTTGACCGAATTAAGTTAGCCCAAGATGAAGCATTGAAAGAAGAGAACCAAGAAAAAGAACATATCACCTCTCACATTCCTCATCTCGAAGAAGACAGCCGAGGGGTTAAGACACGGTATGGAAGAGTTTATATTCCTTTTCGAAGCAACATTAAGGAATTACTTTTGGAAGAAGCGCATAAATCAAAGTATTCTATTCATCCGGGAGCTACGAAAATGTACCTTGATTTGAAAAGAAACTATTGGTGGCCGGGTATGAAAAGAGGTTGTGTGAAGTACGTAGAAAGGTGTTTAACTTGCTTGAAGGTGAAGGCCGAACACCAAAAGCCGTACGGAAAGGTTCAACCCTTAGATATCCCAGTTTGGAAGTGAGAGAAGATTACGATGGACTTCATTACGAAATTGCCTAAGACGAAAAAGAAAAATGATACAATTTGGGTGATAGTTGATCGTTTGTCAAAGAGTGCACACTTTATTCCGATCAGGGAGAATATGCTGGTTCATAAACTAGCAAAGATTTATGTCAACGAGATAGTCGCGCGTCATGGAGTACCCATTTCCATAGTATCCGATAGAGACGGACGTTTTACTTCAATTTTTTGGCAAAGTTTCCAAGACGAACTTGGCACAAAGCTACACATGAGCACAGCTTTCCATCCTCAAACCGATGGACAAAGCGAAAGAATGATCCAAACTCTAGAAGATATGCTACGGGCTTGTATGATTGAGTTTGGAGGTAATTGGGACGATCATTTGCCTCTAGTTGAATTCGCCTAGAATAATAGTTATCATGCTAGTATCGGCATGCCACGCTACGAGATGCTTTATGGTAGAAAGTGTAGGACGCCCGTATATTGGGAAGAAGTTGAAAGGAGGGAATTGGCTAGCACGGATATAGTATTGGCGACGACTGAAAAGATTGAAATGATTCGGGCGAGACTTAAGGCGGCTCAAGATAGGTGGAAAAGTTATGCCAATAATCGAAGAAGACCGATCGAATTTGAGGAAGGTGATTTCGTTATGTTAAAGGTTTCTCCGTGGAAGGGCGTTTTCATATTTAAAAACAAAGGAAAACTAAGTCCGCGATTCATAGGACCATTTAAAATCTTGCAACATGTGGGCGAGGTGGCATATGTATTGGAATTACCCGGAGAAATGAGAGGTATTCATAATACCTTTCATGTGTCTTATTTGAGGAAGTGTCTAGCGGATGAAACTAGTGTAGTCACGTTGGATGATATCGAGATTGATCCGGAGTTGATTTCACAAAAAGATGAACCGGAAGCGATATTAGGAAGGAAAGTGAGACAACTTAGAAACAAGGAAATACCGCTCGTAAAAGTACAATGGAGGCATCGTAAGGGAACAAGTCTTAGATGGGAGCCGGAGGAGAATATGAGGAAAGAGTATCCTCATTTATTTCAAGAATAGATTTCGAGGACGAAATCTTATTTTAAGGAGGGGGAATTGTTACACCCATATCCCGATAAGGTACTAGAAATGTATATGATATGTTATGTATATTATGAGTTATGTACTTTGAGTTAACTAGATAAATATTGAGTAGCCAATGTAGAAAGAATAAAACTAGAAGGGCTAAGATTGCCAAATGAGCAAAGTTTATTTATTAAATATCTAATCCTTAGATTAGATGAGAATTGTCTAGAAAAATTTAGAAAGAGAATAAGAGAGTATAGCTATAGATCGGTCAGGAAAAGGAAAAAGGAGGGAAGCTCAATTGTTATCATCCAAGTTATCTTGATCATCTCCAAGAGATTTCAAGGCACTAGGAAGCCTTAATAAGCATTTCCCACCTCAAGTAAGTGTCTTTCCCCAATTTGTGAATTAGGGTTCATGTGATGTGAATTAAGTATAGAAGTGATGGATTGATGATTTATCATATTAGTGTTGTAATTGGTCTATAATTCATGATAATTGTGATATAGGAATCAAGTAGGAAGTGGAAAGCTTTTACTAGTGAGATTGTTATAGAGAATTGAGGTAAGTATATGGTTTAACATGTTTTATGGTTTTATCATATTTATTGTATGATAATGATGTATGTTTGATAGCTTTATCATGTATTTTTACATGGTAATGGTAAAGGATAGGATATAGGGTGCGTAGCTAGTTTTGGATCCATTACTAGGTATAGCTTAGTTAGTCGTTGGGCTAACTATGGAATGAGGTTCGACCTTATGGGTTGTTCGTGTATAGGCCGACTATGTTGGCGTGAGGTATGTGCCCCTATATCACTAGTTTAACTTATGGTTGGACTAGTTATGGTTACAGTATGATTTAATCATACATTGTATAGATTGTTATACCATGTACTTACTAAGCGTTTTGCTTATATGTTTAGTTGTGATGTTATCTTGATAGGTACCGTTGAAGCTAGTAAAGGTAAGGAATTGGCGTAGGATGATTTGCTATTAGAAGCGTAGTTGTGGACTTGGTAAGTAGAAGAATTCATCTTTTAGATCAAGCTATTTGGAAGTTGAAAGCCCCAAGTGCCACCCTCTTTTTGGTATAAAACTTGTATTTAATATTGGTCTTTTGGAGTCTTTAAGGCTATGTCTATTGTCATGTTAAGTCATGTAAATTAGTTGGGTCAAGGATGTTCAAGTTAGGACTTGTATGGTTATTGTGCTAGCTAAGGGGTGTTTGGTGTATGTATGTTTCCACCCATTTTGATAACTAATCGGGTCATGTAACCATGGAACAAGTTTGAAATGATAAGTTAATGAAGTTGGTCAAGTTTGATGTAAAACGGAAGTCATATGGGTTGTTTGTAGTGAAAATGGGTCAAAACGGGTTATTTGCATAACTCGTCTATTTGTAAAGTACTATTTTTGAGAGTCAAACGGTAAATATTTTTGTATGAAAATAAGCCCTGTGGAAAACTAGAAAGGGGGGGTTGAATAGTTTTTGTCTTTTTAATTTTATTATGAAAACTTTGTTTCTTTTTAAAACCTTAGATTTGAATTTATATGAAAAATGATACTTGAACAATATTATTAATTATATGTGTATCCTTTTAGATTTGTTATAAAAATTTTCTTTTTATGAATGGAGTTTTAAATTGATCTTTATGTGAAATCAACTTCTAATTAATACTAATAGTTATATATGCCTATATGTATGAAAGTAATGACGATATAAAGAAATAAGTAAGAGATGGAAAGATCAAACCGAGACACGAGGGATTTATAGTGGTTCGGCTACAAGGACACCTTCCTTGCCCTACTCCACTCCCCGAGCACACCTTGCTCGAGAGTTTTCTTCACTACTTCAACAAGCTCCCTTATGGCGGAGAAAACCTTACACAACTTTCGCTTACACTGGTTTAACGACACAAAGCTAAATGTCGAGTTCTAATCGTAGCTAGAACCAATCTCACAACTTCACAACACAACTTCTTCACAACTTACTCACGACTTCTTCACGACTTCAACACAACGGCTTCACGACTTCTACACAACGGCTTCACGACTTCTACACAACGGCTTCACGACTTTTACACGACGACATCACAACTTCTAAGCTATGGCTTCACGACCACGACTTCACACCTTCTAAGCTACGGCTTCACGACCAAGACTTCACAACTTCTAAGCTACGGCTTCACGACCAAGACTTCACAACTTCTAAGCTACGGCTTCATGACTTCAACATGACGACTTCACAACTTCTAAGCTACGGCTTCATGACTTCAACATGACGACTTCACAACTTCTAAGCTACGGCTTCACGACTTCTACACCATGACTTCACAACTTCTACATGACTTCTTTACACCACAACTACTTATACACCTTCTTCACTACTTACACACTATACATATCTAGTCACTTATGTTTACACCTTATACACACACTTTACACAAATGAATGAATGATTTACAATTATGATACACCAACAACTTGGATGGAAGAGATACACCAAGTTGTAATACTTCTTGTCTTGAAGGATAGAAGTATTCTTCTCTTGCACTTAAGAGGTTGAAGCTTTTGATCACTTGAAACAAAAGCTTATAATTACATGATCAAAGGGTTTTTGAAAATATGAAATGAGATCTAAACCAAAAATTTTTTAGTGCAAAAGGTGAGTAAAAATCCAGGGGAAGGCTGGTATTTATAGGCAGAAAAACTGGACAGCTGGAACCTACAGGAGCGTGGCCGGCCCCCTTAAATAGGGGGACGGTCCCCTTAATTTTAAGGGGGCCGCCTAGCAAAATTAAGGGGGCATCCCAAGCCATCCGTTGCCCAGTTTTGTCTTTTTGTGGGGAAGGTTTTTCTGGAACATTTTTACTGATTTTGGTTAAAAATTTGAATTCATAAATTTATAATGAATTAAACCTTTTTATTTGTTACCAAAAATGTTTTTCTAAAAGATATAAAATGTTTTTGACATTTTATAAAAAATCTAGTTATTAAAAAAATGTTCCTTTGATCATATAATGCATTAAGCACTTGTTTATTCATACCTTAAGTGATTTAGTTGTAGAAATGAATATTTACAACTAAATACTTGTTTATTTGATAAGTTTATGTTTAATGAGTTTTCATTTTGTGATTATCAAAACATAAAGATATGAATAAATATGAATAATGTTTTTAGGCATTACTTATGTCAATAAGCCCAAAAGTATACCATAGAAATCTGGAAAGTTTGGTCAAGTTTCGAGATCGGGAGGTCGGGTTTTCAAGCGCGAGGCTTGAAAACCATTTCGGGGGAACAGAAGGTCTGAGCCGCCGCGGTTCAGACCGGTTTTGGGGGTCCCAGCCGGCGGCTGGAAATCTCAGCCAGTGGTTGGGCTGTGTTTTCAGATTTTGGCGATTTTCAAAAATTCATATCTTTTAATCCGTAAGTCGTCACGGGTCGTGCCATCCGTCGCTTTGAAGGTAATTGAGTCTAATTTCATTTAAAAATAGTCTCAAGGGCTGAATATTCATAGATTTTTTTCAGTTGTCAAAAGAGTGACAGAATGTCTGTAAAAGTCAAGCGTTTCCGCGTATAAAGTTCTAATTTTTGGTCTAAGCAGGCACGGGGTGTAACATTTTACACCTTTAAACTTTAGCCTAACCTTTTTGTCAAGTCAAATCGATGAATTACTTGTTGTTGGCGTGAAGAAGTTATTGATGATTATGATCTTACACTTTGTATTTCGGATATACCTTTTCGACGAAGACGAAGGTAGCTACTTCTTATTTGTATTTTTGAGGTATATGCTCATCCAAAGTGTGGGGGAGATGAAAAAAAATGATGAAAAAGAAATATATAGCCAATGTGCTATAATTATGAAGATGAAGGAAGAAGAAGTATGTTTGAGATATCGATTAGCCAATGTACTAAGACGTGATATGTTTACATTTATATATGGTGATCGATGAAAGAAATCAAAGAGAAAGGAAAAGTTGATTCGGAGGTTATAATCATTTTGGGATACATGGTTCGATTCTTTTTGAAACAAGTGATTTTGGTATTTGATTTGATTATTGTTACATTACTAAATCACCTAAATAATCCCATGCCTAGCGATCTAAGGTATTTTATTTTAGTGACCATCCGTTGTTTGAGTAAATCAAGAATTCGTGCTAGCGATCTATTATGTTTGTACAGTAGTTATTTGAGCATAAGTTGATATTAACCCTCAGCCTAACATTTCAACTCGAATAAAAGTCCTCTTTGATAAGTTTATTTATTTCTTACATGATTTGGATTAGTTTTGATACTTGTACAAGCTTATGGTATGAAATGAAATCATGACTGAGCAATTGAGTGTAATACACCTCCAACAAAAGAAATGAGTGTTGAGTGAATTATATTATTTCTTTCTTTTCGTGATGAGCTTAGTTGTGTTATCTAGCTTGATCGAGTACTTCATTTAAATTTCACGTATAAATAGTAAAAATCACTTTTTGATCTTTTGCTTTGGCAAGGAAGATTAGTGAAAATTTTGAGAATCATGATGATTGGCTATTGGAAAACTATTTTTCAAAAGATTACTTTGCTTGAGGGCAAGCAAAACTTAAGTGAGGAGGATTTGATAACGCTCATTTTGTAAATGTTTTAGTCGCGTTATTTGTATATTTTTGTATATTATTTAGTTATATTTATGAGCATTTTGCACTTAAAAGGTATTAAGATGTGTTCAGGTCTAGGTCCAAGGAAATATCAAAGAATGACGAAGAAAAGCCAACAGATCAAAGAATATTCAAGAAAAGCTTGTCGTCAAAGATATTGATTCATGTTACGATTATTTCTGATGTACAATAGAAGGATGTGAAGATGGAGTCAAGATTAAGTTCTTAAAAGAGTGTTAAAGATTGGAGTTTATTGCCAACCCAAGGTTGAAATACACATGCAAACCAATTTCTAAACCCAAGGTTGAAGCTGAGATTCAAACCCAAGGTTCAAAAGCCCAACCTGAGGTTGAGCAGTCATCCTAACCGCAGGTTCAAGTCTGAACCGCAGGTTGAGATATTTCTGAGAAGAAGAGTTGCATTAACTCAAGGTTTTAACTACCATAATGACTAAAGTCCGATCATTTCCTCTCTTTTATGATTATTGAAGGCTTGTGACAGTTTTTGCGGGTGATTTCAAGCATAAATAAGACCCTAATCATCCCATTATCATATGCTATATACTTGATACACATTATCAATATCAACTTAACACAAGAAAAATCTCAATCAAGCTTTACAACATAAGGACTTGATCACATTATTTACTAAACCCGAAAGAGCTTAATAATCTCTGCCATTCTCAAGAAGATCCCAAGGAGAAACGAAGAAAGTGTTGGTGATACTTACTAGAATAGGTGGAAGATTCCCTTGTTCAATTGGAGGCCTTAAGGAGTGCTATAACTCTTTAGATTTCTTACTCATTGTAATCTTGCTTTGGGTAACTTTCTTTACTTAATTATTATGCTGAACAATTTGTTATTGAATGAAATGTTACGTTTGTTGATGAAACTTGTTACGGAGTAATTTTTGATACTTGTTTGGGAATTATGAAGACTTTCGTATGAATATTGAATGATTAGTTGGTTAGAAAAAGTGATTGTTCTCATAAGTTTGTTTAAATATAATTCGTGTTCTAAAACTTGTTGATTAAACATTGTTGGATTTAAAGGTCGAAAGAGTTTCTAATATTGTTTGATTCCAAGAAGTTGGTGCACAAATGGATTGGTACTTGATAATTGACAACTATTGAGTATTCAAGTTTTTAAATGAATTCGGGAGTATTTAATCACGAGATTTGGGTCGAAAGGACTCATAAGAACTAATGTTACTAATCATCTTTTTCACACATTTGATAACACAAAGGGCTAGCGTAGTGGGATGACGTAGTGGCCGAAAGGACTCACCCGTGAAACTAGTAGAAACATGGATTTTCTTGATATTACCCATTGACTAGAAAACCTTGTGAAAATTGGTATGTGCCTTCTATGTTTCACCCAAACATGTTCAACATTCTATCACGATTGGTTATTATTCCTAAACAAGTATTTGTTCGTTTGATTGATTGAATTCGGAATCATTGTTTGTTTGTTTATTTACGGTGCTTTAGAGTGTGACAATCTTTAGTACTATTTCTTGTGCTACTACCTAAATTGCTAAGTTTAAACAGCGTAGTCTCTTGGGACGATCCCTATTTACCACAAACCATATTACACACGGACGAGTATACTTGCTCGTATGTGTTTTTCTTAATAATCGGTAAAAAGGTGTTTATAAATTTAAAATTTGAGTGAAACTTAGGATATAATATATAACCGGTTCATAAACGCACATCAACCACATATAAAGAAAAAAATCCAATCCTCTCACAAAGGTACTGCTCCCCCATTTTAAAATTAATTTCCTGTACATAACACTGTAGCTACACACACATAAATCACTATAGATCTTTCGGATCCGGATCGGAGGCAGTTGCTCCGTCAGTTTTTTTTCGGTGGCGGAGCGATGGAGTTAAAGAAGGGGTTAGAGAGAGACGTGAGAGAGAGTAGGTTAGATTCGAATTAAGCTCGGGGTATTTTTCCCCAGGTTGGCCCTATGGTCCCCTAAAGGGGTCTAAAAAAACCTATGATGAACAATATCCATGTTTTATACTTATTATATAATTGTTCAATTTTTATGTTATTTTGTGCATCATTGGGTATATTATATCCTAATTAGTATTTTTTGTGAATATGTGTAAAATTAGGGCATCTGTGTAGATTCAGAACTGTGTGTATAAAAATGACATTTAAGTGAATCTATGCAAAAAATTATGTTACGGCATTAGTTGGTTTGAATTAATGCATCATGATTATACATTATGTAACTAGTGTACATTTTAAAGCATCAGCAACTCATGTTATGCCATCTATTAGTATAATTAGAGTGTCGCGTGACACATTAAGGCATCCCGAGTGTATGCATCCCGAGTGTATGAGTAAAGCATCACGTTACATGTTAGGGAATTTGTTTTTTCATTATTACATATGAAATAAGCGTTAGCGCATCTGTTAGTATGATTAGGGCATCACTTGTCTTGTTACAACGTTCGTTTGTGTCGTTAATGCATCAAAAAAAGTGTTACGGCATTTGTTAGTTTGACAAGAGCATCATTTTATAAGTTAGGGAATCTATTTGCTTAATTATTGCATCTAAAATAAGCGTTAGCACATGTGTTAGTATAATAGGGCATCACGTGACTTGTTACAGCATTTGTTTGTATAATTAGTGCATAAAAAAAAGTGTTACGTCGTCTCTTATTATGATAAGAACATCATGTTAAGTAAGGGCATATCTTTGTTTGATTAGTGTATCAAAAAAATGTATTACGACATTTGTTAGTATGATTAGAGCATCATGTTATAAGTTAGGGCATATGTTTGTATGTTTAGTGTATTTGTTTGTATGTTTAGTGCATCGTTGGTCATAGTAGGGCATCTATTTATATGTTCAGTGCATCGTTGGTCATAGTAGGGCATATCATTAGTGCATCGTTAGACATATTAAGGCATCTGCATGTATGTTTAGTGTATCCGTTTGTATATTTAGTGCATCGTTGGTCATAGTAGGGCATCTATTTGTATGTTTACTGCATCGCTGGATATATTAGGGCATCAATGTTATAAAAATTATGTTGTAGCTTTTTTTTCACCTTATAGCCATAAATTATCATTTGTAATTGAATCTATGAAGTCTGACCGGTCTTCGATTGTCCAGCGTGAAAAGCCATCGAATACGTCTAGTAGGTTAAAGTCTCATTCACGTTTTTCAAGCAAAATAATAGATAGTTTGTTCCCGAGCAATATTTATTTCATAGATTATGTACTCATCAGCACATCACTTGATGGTTATACAAGTTTCTATAGATGTACTTTACCTAAGCATACATATATTTTTCACCTTATAAAAATATTGTTGTAGCAATATATCTTGCAACAATATATCGTAATGGTAATCTTGCTTCTTAGTAAATGTAACTAAGCATCTTGATTAATTGTTCTCATCACTAAATTCAAATACTTTCTCAGGGAAAACAAGTGGACTCAATAGCTTTGGCTTCATGTGGTGCAGTGGTGAGCTAACAAGATTCAAAAATAACTTTGGCATCATGCAATTATGATGATTCGTCTTTGTTTAGGTTTCACATATTTACTTCAATAAAAGTTATTGGTTTTTAGTGATAATCGGGATTATTTCAAATGTAGGAAGTCTGTGTGGACCAGTCCTACTATTCTAGACGTTCATGCAGGTGAGTCAGGACCTAAGATCAGGGCATGGTTAAACTGAGTGCCAGTTCAGGTGTAAATTATAAACAACTTCCTGTTAGATGGATGTTTCATAAGGGTTATCCTGTTCCTCCTGATATACGTAGAGAGGCTCATGCTGGTGGACCTACTATGCTCCCAGAAGGTCAACTTTCAGGTAATGATCTAAATGGGAATGAAGGTGCAACACAAATGGCTGTAAAGAAAGGATTTGGTAAAATGGGCAGGTCGGGTAACAGGTCTAAATTGGTTCGGTTCAAAATGGGGTTTTACGTAAAGTTCTACTAAAATAATTGATCTGCTTAGGAGGTTTAATGCCACGAAAGTACATTGATTCAGTTAAAATTTGATGCAGTTTGCGGTGCTCCTTCCTGTAGTTTTGACTCTCATTACAACACAGACGCAAAGTGGTCAGTTTGTGAAGGATATTTCCAAGTTATGCTACCCTAAATGGGCACTGGAAGCATTTGTAATTGCAAATGAAAATAGGTACAACCATCTGATAACTTTATAATTTATACCCATAATATGATCTATAATATGAACCATGTCAGAAGATGCTTTTATTTGCATTGTGTTGACAACTTTAGACATTCACACTTCTGAATTTAGACAACTTTAGACGTTCACACTTCTTCTATGCTGACATAAATTCAGTGTTTGACTGAGCATATGGTAGTAAATGTTTGAGGCATTCATTAATAATGATGAACTATAAGAACCTTATAGAGTGCAATTAATATTGGGAGGTACTTTAGTGCATCCGTTTAAGGTACTCTAGTGCATCCGTTTGAGGCACTTTAGTGCATCCTCAGATGTGCATTCCTCTTTGCATCTCTTTTTGTTTGTTCATTTTTTTCTCCGCTTATTGATGTCTAATAATTTCTTACATTGATCATTTTTTGTCTTTATACTTTTACTATGTTTATGGGATGGGAGCCTTAAAAGTTATGTGAATTTTATAAATATTTCCCTGCACCTTAGTTGCTTTATTCTTAGCATGAGTCTAGCTAGTTATTTCTTTAGGAATGGGATGGTTATATGTTTAGGTCACTCATCTAATTGAAAGGAAATTACAATGATACTCTAATCGTCAGGTTTTGACATTTTATTTTTGGTAGTAGTATTATGAATCTTAGAAACGGGAGAAGCCTTGAGATTTTAACACTTAACTCCAAGGGAGTTTAGTTATCACGTTAGAAAGGCAACCTAAAAGAGAGAATTGACTTCAAGATTTAGAGGTGGAAAAATGGGCAGGCTGGGTAATTGGTCACTAATAGGTTCGGGTTGAAATGGGTCAGATTAGATTGACCCTCATACATATGATATCGGATTAGTCAAAACAGACCACATGTTGTTTTACCGATGTTCTGCTCCCTTGCTAGTTGTTGTAGATTCAGCAGACTGAGTTGATATCCGGTGACCAAAATGGCAATATTCGTGTTTGGCACTTGACTGCAAACTTGTGCAACTGTGAGCTGGTACGTGATGTTTTATGTTTTTCCAACATTATGATTCTTGTTTTTCTGTATTGAAGGTGATTCACTGTCTAGCTCTACTTAATATTATTTAGAGCATTATATATATTTAGTGCATCTATGAACATATTAGAGCATCAGTTAGTTTGATTAGTGCATTGTTAGACACATTAAGGAATCTATTTGTATGTTTAGTGTATCTGTTTGTTTGTTTAATGCATCGAAAAGGTAGATACTAGTGCATCCATTTGCGTATTTAGAGCATCTGTTTGGACACATTCATGGGATTAGAAATAAGTTGTTTGGAAAATTCTCATTATTGATGAAACTACATAAAGTTGCAACTACTTTTAAACGGATTGTTTTACTCTTAAATAATTAGATAATAAGAATCGTTTCACCATATTCCATCGCTAGAAACTAGTTATCCAAGACACCATACTAATCACTTTTAAAAACCAATTCCAAACACCCTATTAATGATTTATGTCATAATCAAATTACCAGCAAGAAATTGTTAATTATTAATATTTCATGTTATTAGAAATTGGTTTTGTGTGGATGTTTTTTTGAAACAGTTGGAGATCTGAACCACTTGATATTAGCCATGATGTCTGCTGTAACTTGCTGTCTTTGATTCCCGGGTCATCTCAACTCTGTCCTTGGAAAGCTAGCAGTGAATCTAATTCCATTCCCGCTGATTTATTTCTTCATGGTTGGATTTGCTTCATTGAAGTCACATGGGTCTTAGCAATACCAAGCGTTAATTGTTCCCGAGCTAACTCAGCAAATGTAGGATGCCAAGAACATGATATGTGCAACTGATTCACGTCAAGGATGATACCTCACTGTGCGTCTGCAATGTTCAGAGGCAAAATGAGCGTCAACTATTCTCGAGCAGGTTTTTTTGTCAGAAAACAGCCTTTTATGTTGTATTATTATCTTTTTTGTTTAGGAAAATGCATTTCATTACTGTATTTTTTTTTTCTTTTTTCTTTCTCCACTTAGGTGTGGATTAAGATAAACAGCCCCATTCAAATGAATGGTATTGTTGTACACATTGGCTGCTTTAAATGTATTGAGTAGATTATACTCTAATGCGTCGGCCAAGTGATAATCAACAGGGCATCGTCTTTCATCTCATGAAACATAAACAAGAGGTGTTGGTTTGATTATGTTTAGATGCTATGAAAACTTATTTAGTATATTTTACCAGGATTTAGCAATAGCCAGTGAATATTGAAATTGGAAAATGCACTATCATGATGGATAGTTTGTAAACACATCGCAAGAAAACTACAAAATAATACGTAAGAATTACGGAAACCAACAGTATGAGGTAATTAAAACTTAACTAATAACAAATTAAAATTTTTGTAGATACATATACACTTTCTAAAGGTTGCAAACACATAAAATACTATAGTATGGAGAGTTGAAACAAAATCTTTAATCTTCAAATAAATTGCCATACTCGTTGTTCCAATCACTACATTCTTTCTTGAAGAAGTTGGTGTCTTCAGTCCAGTTGTTGTACTCACCAGCATTTGTGGGACCCGTGCTACCCCATTCGGGCTTGCCATAGCTCTCAGCTGTAGCTTGTAGGCTTCATAATATACTGCAATACACACATTTACCATGTAAAAATTGATGCCACAACATACATAAATAAGAACATATGCAATAACTAAATCTACCTTATCATAACATTGGAAGGCCCCAGTCCTAGCCTGCTATGCCCTTACCCTCGGGTGAAAAGGAGGTTTACATACCAGCAATAAATCAGTTTAAACTAGAACCAGTTTTATTAGAAAGTTGACTTAAAAAAACCATTAGACGCTAGTTTATCTTGTATCATTAATATAGCAAACTAACATACTAGCTAATAAAAATGCATCACAGTATCAAATTAATGCATCACAGTTATAAAAATTGGTGCATCAGAGTATGAATTTAATGCATCACATTTATAAAATATCATTTAAGCTTTTTATCAAGTATGTTGTGTGCAGATTTTGTAAACACGGTTTCCAAGCCTTTTTTTTTCTCAAAGACTAAACTTTTGTAAAATCAGATTGTGTAAACATGTTGTGTGCAGATTTCTCTCCAAAAATAAGCTTATAAGACTAAGCTTTATGCAACTAAATAAGCTATTAAGCCAAAATAAAATTGTGAAAAACAACCCTTACTTTAGCCAAACAGCAAAAACTAAATGACTGCAACTTAAGAATGCAATTAATGAGATAATCACTTTTAATATGCAGTGCCAAACACCCCCTAGTTAAATAACTTGAGAGGCTGAGTCCTGATGAGAGTAAGTTGCATATTAATCGTTTATCAAGGTTAATACTAACTTTCTAGTTGAATAGTAGATCACAGAGGCTATATGATAAATACCAGCTTATAACTAGTGATAAGTTTGAGACCTAGTTGTCGGCAATTCCAACACTTCGGCTGTTAGGTACTCTAGTATTGCTGTTGTGTACACTACAGCAGTTGCTCCAACTATGGCATTTCAAATTATGGCATTTCAATCATAAAACAAACAATAAAGTTTGATACGGCCTACTAGTGTTGCAATCTTATTTAGTAGATGCAGCTGCACATAGAGCATAACCGCATAACATAGTGTCAGTGCGTACCCTAAAACTTTGGAAAGTACTAATCTTTCTAATGGAAAGTTTATGCTTGTTAGTAAAGACTGTAACATAGTATCCTAGATCTTTAGGTTACGGAACATAAAAGGCTGCATTAAAACTTTCTTTGGGGCCCACCCATATATGTCTTAAAAGACGTGTATACAAGGTTACGAACTTTCATCATTAAATGAAAACTAGAATAGGAAGCAAAGCAACGAAATAACCAAAGAAGATCGATGGATGACACTAATTGTATGCACAAGGAAACTAGAACTAAATTCTAAACATGCAGGCTAGCAAAGGATAAGTCCTTTAGTACAACAAATTAGCGCGCAGACAATTCCGCAAACGGCCACACTTATTATTGACCTATATATCATGCGGAACACAAATTTTGTGTTTACGCGGACATGATATTAAATGCAATCACAATGTAAACTTAGTGCATCGCAGCTATAAAATTTCATTGAGACATTTTATCAAACACCTTGTGTGCTGCCTCTTAAACATGATTTCCATCTATTTTTGCTCAACTTTTTTCAGATTTAGAAGTAAACTCTTGAATATAACATATTTAGACCAATAATAACAAAAAAGAAATGAACAAATTATTCAAAATAGGATCAATAAACTCATATACATGCAAACGAAGATTAATATGAACATATTAATCGACGGTCACAGTAAAAAAATCAATTAAAAAAACATACTTTCATACTTGAAGGATGAATCTGATTACATCTTGGGTGCGGAATGGTGGAGAACGATGGTGAACGGTGGGGAATGGTGGTGAATGATGGTGAACGATGGGGAATGATGGTGAACGATGGGGAATGATGGTGAACGATAGGGAACGGTTGTGAAGGCTATGTGAACGGTGGTTGGGAACTAAAAGACGTTATTAGAAAAAGAAGAAAAAAAGAAAAGAAGGAAAAAATGAAAAAAAAAAATTAGACATTATATATGAAAGGTGAGAATTTACAAAACCTTCCCTTAAAGAATGAAGGAAGATACAATAAGGTCCTTGTAGTTTGGTGTGAAAAAAAGGATGGGAAAAGGAGGGGTGATTTGTACACTTTTCTCACTTTTCTTTTGAGATGGACTTTTTTAATGGACCAATATCTATATATATACTAGTGTCATGGCCCGCCCACCTGGGCGGGCATGACTTATAAGCCCTCCCGGGCATATAAGCCCACCTCAGGTGGGCATGTCTTATAATTATTGTTGGCATATTTTACTATAGCAAAAGAAGGGTAGTAGAAAATGGTTGAAAAGTGTACATGGTGAAAGAAAGGGTTGTACCCATGTTGCAAGCTGTAATTTATATTAACCAATTATTGTGCTTTATTAATAACACAATCTGACCTTAGTTTTATCTAGCTTTTTCTTTATTACTTCTGTTAAGCATAACCATTGACAATACATACTTTTAAATTTAACTCCTCAATGTTACTCATATTATTGTACAGTATAACATAAATACCATGCTTAATAAAATAAACTAACTGTATGATAAACATGATTGAAAGGACCTATTTCGAGTATGCCTTAAAATAGCTCGTACTTAATCCTCAATAAAATTTCCTTTTGATAGTTGTTTCGGAAGCTCGGTCTGCTGATCCATTTGACCAACTTCTTGAATTATGCCATGAATCTAGAGAAGTTAGAGTCATCTATACCAAATCAAGGAAGCTAAAAAGTTTAAAATAAATAAACAAAATTTCACAAAATTTAATCAAATAGACTTCAAGTGCATATAAATGTAAACCTAATGGAAACCTAAGAAAGGGTTAAACATCAAACATGGATCCAACTTAGAATTTTTGATAAAGGTGCATGAAGCAAGTGGGTGAAATTGTGATGCATAGAGTATCTGGTTATATGTTACTTTGAAGCTGAAAGTCTAAAACTAATACATGTCTTTGTTTATTAAATCAAAAATACGTCTTCTGTTAAAATAATAACCATTTAATTAAGTTATTAATTTTGTTCGCAACAAACCAATGAACAATATTAACATTGACTCGTATATAAGTTCTTAGATACTTACAGCTGCTTGAAAACTGGAGTGTCTACATGGCTGAGTTCAAGGCAAAGGAATCTTCCTCCATTTTTTAGTACCCTGATAAAAAAATAAATTATTAACAGAGAAAAATCAAAGGGAACTATCATATGATTCCTACACCTTCTTTTCTTTTCTTCAACAATGATGTAATCAAATAAAATTTACTCATTCCGTGTTGACAGGAACATATTCTAATTTGCAAGTCAAGTACCTGTATGCTTCAGCAAGAGCTTTTTCTATGTGTGTAACGTTCCTAATACCAAAAGCGATAGTGTAACCATCCATTGACCCATCCTCAAAATGAACTTCTCTGCATCTCCCTCAACCCATATGAGGGACCCCAGATCGCCAAGCCCTGCATTATGTTAGAAGCGACTGGTAATCCATGATGGAACATGGCTAAAAACTTTCATCATTACTCTAATATGGATGATGAATTTCTGTCATGCAACTTAACAAAACTCACCTCTTTGTTCGGCTCGCTTTCTACCAACATCCAACATATTTGGATTAATATCACAAACATAACTCTGAGTTTTTGTTAGCAAATCAATTTCAAAGGTGTCTTGTATGGCTCTGCGGTTAACATTATTGATAGTTTCTAAGATCCTGAAAGCGACATCATCTGCAGCAACATCAAATTCTATGATCAGTTAAAGATCAATGACATATGAAAAAGGTTCACCGAGACAAACAAACCTGTCCCACCAACAACATCAAGATGCTTCATCCCTGGAAACAGTCTCAATTTTCCAACCAATTTGGAAAGGAAAAAAAAAAAAAAAAAAAAAAAAAAAAAAAAAAAAAAAAAAAAAAGAGCGTATCACAAACATAAATCTAATTTTTGCTTGAAAATCATCTTCAAAGGTAATTTTCAACTAATCTGACAACTAATGGGATATGAACGTACCAGTTTTTATATTGAATGCAAGTATTTGGTTAAGTTTAGATTTTGGTAAATGACCAAAAAGGACATGAGGTGAAAAATATGAATATTAGATTTAGCTACATGTTCTTATATTCATTAATGCTTTCTTTAGTAGCATTTGATCTCGACCCTTCCATCACATCCTTTAGCGGAATGTGATCTGATGTACAATAAATAAGAACATGTTCAATTGGTGTGAACCGTTCTTCCATATTCGTGTGCCTTTCTGTTCTTGTTTGCAATGTTAATTGTGGTCCCATGAGCTGGTGGTACATGTTTAAACAATATGTAATGTGAGGCAATGTAATAGTTATATTTACACTGTTAATATTTCCTCTGTCTCTGGAATGTAATATATTGATGATTTTATGCAATCAGATTTACTTTGGACACCTTCCACTATTTTCTTTTAGGCTAATTATATATTTTTAAATAGTGTCCCCATTTAATGGAACATCTGAGCCATAACAATTGTGAAGACACTTCAAAAGAACAATGCAAGATATACTTGATAAATCCAATAACGGGTTTCCTCTCTACCATGACATAGAAAACAGTCGTTATTCTTATTAAACCAAAAGTGGTTGCTTGTTTATTGTCAACGATCACAGTGTACATTTCGCAATATTTAATAGGGAACAAACTGACTATCAAAAATGCATTAACTTAATAGGAACAGTTACAGTTTCAAAACATTGTTCGTTTTGCACTCGCTGTGTCTTTGAATTTCGTGGAATAGCATGAACGTGACGGATACGCGTACAGCTAGAACCTTTGTCAGGAAGTCCATTTTTGCGATTGCCATTATCTGTTGGTTCCACGCGTACTGCTAGAAACCTTTTCTGGACCATCATTAATACCTACAGCATAATGAAATTTATATGAAACAGTGTAGCGGAATCATCATTTATATCCTCTATATAGTACTTCAGCTCGGTAGCTTATGAAACTCTTTCAAATTTGTAGTAGTCAATTAACTAATAGATTCTCCTATGGTCTTGCATTGCGGAATTGCCGAGCCCTGATTGACATAGCATCTGCAATCAAAAGCTACACAATGTCAATAAATCTTGCTTTAACTTTCGTTGTGCTTCTCTGAGTTCATTTTTGCTGTGACCTACATACACAAAACATATTAGTTACTATGCTTTGCAAAGACATAATATAAATTACTAAAAGTTTTCTACTACATCCCGAAGTTAGCAGGTATATGAACCTGTGACTATTGGTGTAGCGTTGGACTGTCTCGCAATTTGAGCGCTAAGAAATAGCTGAAAAAGAAGGCTACTTACTATCAAAAGTCATCTCACACCCACACCATCTTAAATGAGAGTATAATTTTAAGAGCCGAGTTTATTGCATCCAATACCCTATTCGAGGGGTCTTCGCCAGAAGTTCCAATTTATGACACGTACCAAGACTATTCCTCACCTCCATTGGCCCATTCTTTTCTTCAATCAAAACGTACTTATGGCCAATCACAAAACACATTATAATGACCTCTTTCTATTATTTCTTACTTTTTTTTACCTACACATTCCACATTTAAACTACATAAATTATTAATGATTATATGCTCTACTACCTTTTGGACTTTGGTGCAGCTAAATAAATATGAAATTTATCAAAATGAGCGAGTGACTAATGAAAAAATGCATTATAATGACCTTCTATTATATTTTCTTCTTATTTTTCACCTACGCATTCCACATTTATATCAAAAATTAAAAATAAAAAAAAAATAAAAAAAAAAAAAAAAAAAAAAAAAAAAAGGCACTTTAGATAAGTTTCAATATTCGACTCTTAATATCCTAAAACAATTAACTCATTTTCTAAATCTATTTCTAAATATGTAGTTTGACTTTGAATGTCAACTCTATTAAGTTTAATTTCAATTTAAGAAGATAAAAGATGTACAGAGTAGTTTGCTTTACATTTTGAAAGCATCTGAATATTACGCTTTTAAGTCACACATTACAGTGTTTAGGTAAGATATTGATTCTTATAATTTGAAAATATAGGGTTCATTTTATCTTTTAAAGTATCTTATAATCTTCCAAACACTCATAGAAAAGTTCATTTATCAATTTATCACAGCTTTAACAAAGGCACACCAAAGAACTCATTAAAGGAGTTCATTTATCAATTTAGCACTGCTTTAACAAAGGCATTTATGGTTGATATTTACCGTATGTTTACTATCCTCTATATTTCAAGTAACTTCAGAATTCAAATATATAATAGTTAGGTTGACCAGTGAATTATGATGCACATTTTAAGTATAAAAATCTTATTAGAAAAGCTCCCCGAATAAAATTTGACCAAGTTTCATTATATATAAATGTGTGGTACCTTAGGAGAAACTTGACCCTTTTCAAGATAACCAAATAGTCTGAGACCATTGCCGCACTTCTGGCAGCAGCTTTCTGAGGTCAAGAAAAGTCTGTGGTAAGTAGATAAATGAAACAAAGTAGCACCTTGAGCTCTTTTTCAGTGGCTAGATCATGAGTGAGAATCAACTTCCTTATTCTTTCAATAGGATCACGTTTCTAGAAGTGGCAAAGTAGACATCATTTACTTTCAAAATACATGACTTAACTTCTGAAAATGTCAGGATCCCGTGTCTACTGAACCAAAGACTGAAACAGATGTTCCACCTGCTAATTCACCTAAGTCAACAACTAATACACCAACTTTCAATATTCAGATATATACATCAAAAGTCGCAAAAGAAATAAATACTAATATTCAAAAAAACAATAAAAATGAGGATGTACTAATAAGAAAAAAATGGGACACAATGACTTATCTAGGCCAGTATCTTTGGTATCACGGTAACTGTAAGAAATGGGGAAGATTGCAGTATATGGCTGTAAATGGAAAGAATATGTGTTGAAGGGATTAGCACTTTTGATTGGTGATAATTGAAACATGCATCTTTATTGTAGTTCTAACCATTTTTCCTAATTCATATCCAAATATCAGCTAAACAATAAATCAATTTAAACATAATACAAATGTGAAGACGCTTGAGAGTACTTATCTCGAGATGTTAAGTGATCATTCTGGACAGTTAATTAAGTACCAAGTGAATCTTAATACGCTTCAAAAAAAAATAAACACGTGATATAGCCTAATTAATGCCTCTCTAAAGTATCCTACTATGAGACCAGAACATTTAAACAGTGAGCTCAAGTTCATGTATTCGGCTTTCATTTGTGGGGGTCTAGTATGTGGTTTTTAAATGATAAAATATCTTATATACTGAAACAGTATGAAAACAGAAGGAGCAAAAGAAAGAATCATGCCAATCTCGAAAGGACTTTGAGCATAAAGAATGGCTGAGAAGAAAAAGAGATGGTTAGAGAAAGCCCTTGCGGCATCAACAACCATTATTTTTGAACTCGAGATGAAGAACCAGAAGAAGAAAGAAGAGCAACAAAGGCTGGACGAAGAGTGTGTTGCAATAGCTGAAGTTTTTTCTCTGCAAGTCCTAATTGGTAAAGAATCACACGCATGTGTTCTAAATGGAGATATGGGTTATGTTTCTGATGGATGTAGAGGATCTGGATACCAGTGGAATGGACATGGGTTGAGTGATGACAAGTATGTTCAGGGCTTCAGGCACTGCTCAGAAGTTGAATGTTTCCTTCAAGTGTTACGTGTGATCCGATGATGGCTTATTTTGTTTGTAATCATAGAGAAGCTGGTGAATCATTCTCTAAAATGTTGTGTTCGAGTGTTTGGGGCGCTATCTCTTACTGTCAATTTGTTATTTTGATGACTTGTGTAACGGCAAATTTTTACAACCTACACCATCTATCTCAAAAATACTATCTCACATATGTATCCAACGAACCTGAAACCACAACCTCGTAGTTGATGGACCACTCACATACCGATGGGCTAACAAAGGACTGATAGGAGAAGGTAACATGGTGATTTCCGGACGCAATTTCACTAAATTTGAGAGTTTCAAGAACATGTGTGAAGCTACAGTTGGGGTTGTAAACAATAACTTTTAGGATTGGGTGCATAATCAACTTTGTACATCTCATAAATTTATGAACAAACCACTAATCACATAAAAAAAAGATATGAGTGTGACATTACCTGCGCTACATACTCTTGTTCCACACCTTTGCCTGCTGCAGCTTCTTGCTGTGTCGCCACATCCCATCTAGTGATCTCCTCTTCTGCCGCAACAATATATATAATTAGCCCTTTAACCTGCACCACGGGAAAGTAATTAAATATATAAATTAACAATTAGCAAATGCTGAATGAAAGAGAAACTATAGCTTCATATTATCAACCGTAACTTTTTATTCATGGTTTATATAGTCCTCTTTTGTGCTTCCTGCAAACTGCAAGCATTGAAATAAACAAATCAATATCAACCAGCAGTCAAATGTCACCATGAACTTCTGTCCCATATTTCATATCACGTTTATCTATTTGTTTAACTTTTTTAGAATTAAATAGTGTGTTTATGTTACACCATACAAAACTAAAATGAAAATAATGAGGACGTATGGGGGACTTGAACTAAAGAAGTAAACTTGCAAAAAGTACCAACCTGCAGCATTTATCATAGAAAAACTTATCATCTGCATTCAATGACTCAGTGGAACTGAAGTTTTTTAAACAACTCATAATTGAACTATTCTGTTCTATTTCGAGGCCCAGATTCTGCTCTAAACACCTTGTCTTGTTTGTAAGTATACCCTGCATATTTAACCAGGCACATAATTAACTACCAACACACATTATCAAAGTCGCTATTATACAAATGTACATTATGAATAAGTAGAGCTGGGAATTCCAACAAAATTTACTCATACAGGAAATCATTGTTGATCAATATAATTTAGACGATCACTTACATGTTCCCCATAAAAACTAAATAGCATTCGGTAAACAAAAGGGATGAGCGTAAAAGCTACCTACGGAGAAGCCTGAGTTTGCGACGGTCCATGAGCTAAGGTTTGTCTCATATTGCGACCACCTGTTGTACTTATAGACGCCCAGATTTAATAAACTTTTTTGATTATCCAAGGTATCAAGTTATGTCACATGGTATCTTAATATATTCAAAACAAAAGACACTGTTTACGTACCTCTGGAAGAACACAACACAAAATTCACAAAAAACTATATACTTACAGGAATGTAGTCAGAGAGAACGAAGAATACAATCGATACCTACTTTAACATAGAAAAAAGATCATCACAAATAATAAAAGATCATATCAGCACATAAAAATAAGCAACAACGATTCAATTGCATCCTCAAACCCTATTTTTAATTCCCGGTATGGATTGAGAATATAAACATGGTATGGATTTTGTGAATTGGTAGCACCTGTATAGGTAGATTGAAGCCTCACGAGCAGCCACGGGCATGTAATAAACCTAAAAATTTCAAAATCACAAATCTTGATGCTACAATGTATTTATCACCTAAGCTGAGTAACTCATATCAAAAATTCTAAGAAAGAATAATTTTTCACCTCTTTTTTTTTTTTTTTTTTTTTTTTTTTTTTTGTAGATTTGAGAATTAGCGTGTGTGAAGCGATTGTTTTTAGTGGATACGGGATTAGGGTTAGGGTTTTGAGAAAAAAGTCTGATATATGACATTATTTTATCCGTAGGTTTTATGTGTTTGAAATATAGCTTAACAATATCAAATATTTAAGCATGACTTACTTATTTTGTATTGTAAATCACAAAAACTGGCTTGGTCTAGTGGTTGAAGCGTTTGCTTGTGGATGTAAAGACCTTGGTTCGAATCCTGCAAATGACCAAATTTTTTAAATCCGAATTTTATTAACAACCGAATTATTGCCTTCGTGTCCTTTATTGAGATGACGTGGACTTATTTGTGATGATGTGGCTTTATCTAGTCATGTTTATCCTATTATTATATATATATATATATATATATATATATATATATATATATATATATATATATATATATACACTAGACTTCATGGCCCGCCCGATGGGCGGGCATGACTTGTAATTATAGCTTTCATGTCCCGCCCGATGGGCGGGCATGACTTATAAGCCCTCCCGGGCATATAAGCCCGCCCGTTGGGGCGGGCATGACTTATAATTATCGTTGACATATGTTTGTATAGCGTAAGATGACTTATAATTATCGTTGGCATATATTTTACTATAGCGAAAGAAGTAAAAAAATGGTTGGAATGTGTATATATATATATATACAATCATATATAGTAGAAAGTAACTAAGTTAAGCTAATCAAGTTAAGAAAACTATCCCCTTGCAAGCATCCACACGTGCAGCCTCTAGAATTGGTATGCTATAAAACTCGTTGTAATTAAAAATTGTGACATTCTTGCTCATTTCATTCCATATTAGGTTCAGAGCTTTTATAGCTTCTCTGTTGGTTTTTCTTTTTCTTCTCAATGTGCTTCATTGGAAGATAATTACCAATAAAGTGCACCATAATGTTAGCCTATACATACTGTAGATATGTTGAAATGATTTATATAGAATAAAACCAAGTAAGTTACACACCTGTTGAGAATGCAGGCAGTTGTGGTGCACCAGCGTGCGGTCCGCGTGAGATAAAAGCATACTCCACGGGCGCGTTGGACGGTCCTGGTAAGTGACACATAATAAGAAAAACATTTAACATACAACGTATTTAAAAAAAAAATAATCAGTCGCTGTCTACCTCCCGTAAAGAACAACGATGCACCTCTTGAGAAATCTAAAACACGTGTATTAAGGCACGGCTGTACATATAAAACACCATATTCAGTGATACCACAAACTATTTTTTTGACCCAAAAAACAACAATAACGTTTCATAGAAATAACCTTGATACGGACCGAAAACAGTCTGCGACTGAAAATCCAGCGTCACGGGACCACGAATTGTTGTTGTATCATTTTCTGTAGTACGTTGTTTTACTTAATAAAAATTGCTGAAAAGGATGTATAAGTTTATGCGTTATTGTTTTTGTTAAGTGTTTTATTTGCTATGATGGTAAACGTGAGGGGTTTTATGTGGATTTCATAAATATTGTTTTTGTTATCAGCGTTTTTTATTTATGTTTGTTTAGAAATATAAAAAAATCGTATGCATCAACAACAGCGGTACTTAAATACAGTTTAATACAGTTTATTTGTGTTATTCTAATTTAAGTAGGGTTGTTTATATTTTGTTTACCATACAACATTTCTACAATAAAAACATAAACATATTATATTGAACAAAAGAAAACTTTAGGAACGAAATAAGATTTTTTATGTCATTCAGGTATTAAATCAAGTGACATCATATTCACAATGGGCTGTCAATGTTTTGGCAACTACCGACAACAAAGTTACGTATACATACTGGGATCACCCAAATGTTCAAACGAATGGCAATTATAGTGAGAAGAACATGTTGCCGCATTAGTTGATACAGACATTAATACCAAAAGGCTTATCATCGGAATCAATGGCTGCAACATATATAAACCAAAAGACAATCAACACCATCTAAAATATGCCGAAAATCCTCCGATCAACGGGCTGTTGCTATTTACCTCACGAAAAATAGGAAACCAAACGTCGCTGCATTTTTTCCTATGTATTTGTCAGATGTTGACCTGTATTCATTAAAAGCAAAGATTAGTGACCTCTTTAGGTTGTTGTGTCGAGTTTCTGTCTCAAGTAAAGAAAACTTTATGAGCGTTTTTAATTGGTAACTGTGACATATCCTAGGTGTATTTACAGGTTATATACTAACAGGATTTAAAACTTCAGTTTTGAAATGAAGGGTGCTTGCTTATTTAGTAGCATGTGCGGGTAAGCACTACCATAGCAAAGTTCTAATTTGCATTACTTTTTTACCATGCACTAAAATGAGATTCAAGTTAGTGTACCTGGGAGATATTGATGTACAGAATATATCTATGGAGCTGGAGGTGGAGTGGCAGGCGGCCAAGACTGCAGGTTTGCCCTCAGCATGTGGTGGAGTAGCATCTCAACCATCTGACTACGGGTCTTTGTTAAATTTAGATGAAGTCGGTCCCACCAAAGTATGCCTGCAATGCATTACACACTGGCTCAGTCCGTTTCTGAGATGCTTTAAATGTTTTTGTGGGCTAGCCATACAGCCCGAAAAAAAAAATATTTTTTGGAGGCTTGACAAAACTAATTCGCTTACGGGTGCATAACACGCTGTCATCACCCACATCTGAAAACTATCACAAATCCTAAAAAAAGTACCTGTGTGCATAACACACTTTTTCCCCATAACCAAAAGACGATTTCTCAGACGTTGTAGACTTATAAATCGTATACGAAAATAAAGAACGTATTTATTGGCAACAGTGACTAAAAAAATAGAAAATGGAAAACGTTAACCGCAAAGACACATTATAAAATCTCAGTGAACGTACAACCCGAACGTTGTGGTGCAGCGGAACTGGCTGGCGTGAAACAAAGTCGTTCGATGTAGACGCATTCAACCATCCCTGCATAAACGGTAGCATAACCAACAATACTCTTGAGTATAATTGAACTTTATATAATAAATAAAGCATCGTCAATAGAGTGCAGTGACCAAAAACGTTAACGCTACATACCTGTTGTAGACGGTGGCACTGTATATTCATCAAAAGGTGGTTCCCGTGCATGAAATGTATCACCTACATAAATAATAACAGGTTTAATAAAAGTAGTGTTCATTTTTTTTAAATCCAGCAAAGAATAGTAACGTTGGTTCTAACTAACCTTGAGAAGCATTGTAAAGTCTACGTGACCGAAACTCCAATGCCACCGGTTCACGGGTTGTTGCTGCAACATTTTATCAAAGTTTTAAGAAAGTCACAAAAATGAACGGTAGCCGAACATCTAGACAGAAGGAAAAATATACAAAAAATTTACCTTGTGAAGGAAATCCAACAACAACATTCCTAGAAACAGGTTCCCCAAAATTCCATTTCGTATGAGAAAGAACTGCAATTGTTAGCATCAGGTGTGTTCAATTCATCCGTAACCGTGAGTAACTGCAACAGGACGTACCGTCCCCGACTGAAATTCAAGAACAGCCGGTTTTGGCAACGCCACTGTAGCAAGTTAAAAATCATTTGGTAATATGTCACAAATAAATTTTGCCAAAATAACTCTGAAACATAAGATTATAATAATAACATACCTGCGTGAGCAATGTGACATGCAAACGATTCAAAAACTCCCTGCATAGACGACATCGATTTAGGTTACTCACTGGTTCACACGCAAGTGACACACCGTTATTGTGTTCGTGCACCAACACATTTGAGTAACTGGGACACTGAGCTACCTAGGTTTGTACCAAGTTATATGCCACATATTAAGCTCTCAAATATACCTGTATTTTTAAAGAAACGAACCTGATCAGCAAAGTCGTTCACTTTTATAATTGTCTCAAATAAAGACAATTTGATCTTCCTTATCAGTCATGCTTTCCAAAATACAGGCTTTTAACATGATCCACAAAAAAAAGATTCATATACTCATTACATTTCAAATCATTAGAATGGTGTATCTGATAGACTACAAGGAGATGAACGAAACCATATCAGATAGCCAACCATCGAAGCCATAAGGATACAACTGTAACCAATTAGATCATATTCCAGATTGTAAAAAGTGTTAATTGTTAAATCTCCATATAGACCACCATCTTGGATTTAATGTAGGATGTTCTTCAATTACAGTTTTTTTCATGCAAAAAATTGGTGGAGATCAGTATGAATAGATGGAACTTGTGTTTTGGAATTCAAATCGAGAGTAGTGAGGGCTTTGGATTCTTAATTCTAATGATATTTCACTTTCTGCTGTGTAAGTGGTTTATCAAAGAGGAGGAAATAGACATCTTCATTAAAAAAGAAGGGGGTGGTAAACTGACTGACAGGGTGGTTGGTGAGGTGAAAGAATATAAACTGCCACATTATTATTATTATGCAGGTCCACAGATAAAATTTGGCCTGATACAGTTATGATTTAAAGTGTAATGCATAGCCCAGCCTCTAAAACCAAGAACCGGATGTTACATAATCTAGTGCAATAAACCCTTGAAAAAAATGCAGCTTATTGTCTGTATAAAATTAAAGATTTAAGGCCTAGGTTTTTCCCTCCAACCAAATTATACCAGGTGATAACATAAACATGGAGCAGGATGAAACAAAAATAGATTTAGTGATACCCATTCACAAAGCCATTCGGGTAACTCAAACCTCTCTGGCTTAAATAGAGGATCAGGGTCACACTGAAGCCAACCAGTTGATAGGTCCTGTATCAGAATCCCAATATATTATTATTTCTCCAAAAGTAATAAAGTATGCTTCTCAAAATAGAGATATATCACCTTTCTAGGGCACGTCAACCATTGGAAGCGACCAAAAAAATTAGCAAGCTGCATACAAGATCACACAAATTTATAATTAATAGGAGTATATTGTTAAACTGTAGCGTAATAACATAATTTATCATCTGATTTACACAAACGATTGTGTTAGTATGGATTACACAAGTTAATAGAAAAAATTCTCACCAGGAAGGCAGATATGATCGTTGTAACCGAAGCTCCAATGAACCCCTCCCAAGTCTTTTTAGGGGATAACTTGATTAATGGAGTTCTTCCAAAGAAGAAACCAAATATGTAGGCAGCAATATCATTGATGACGATTAGTGATGCTGGTAGAAGAAACCTGCATTACAATTGGCTTCTATTTAAAACTTGTGCAAGTTTAGATAGGCTGCAGAAATTGGCTGGGTCAAACTGTAAACCTTTTGTGTCTATTTAAATATATAAGAATGTGTATTAGGATTAGAAAATGAATTAGGAGGTAGTATGCAAAAAAATAGAATTTAGGCCACTTTCATCCCGTTTGACCAATTTGACCCATTCCTCATTTTTGAATTTTTTTTTACCCATTTGAGATTATACACAATCCAAATCAACCCATTCATAAGAAAATGGGTACCCATTGCCAACTTTAGATTTAAAAAGTCTTATGAGCCAGAACAATGCAAAAGATTTTTAAACCCAAAAGAACAATAAAGACAAGAAAATTCCTTCAACGGCTCATGGTTGTAGTACCAGAAAATTCCTTCAAAAATGTTGGCAACTGTGAAGGATGACTGAGTGAAAACCACAATAAGGATTATATGTGTCCATGCATATTGTCCAAATTGATACTTGTACATCTTCTTTTTTAGTGAAAGAATAAACCACACAAAACCTGGATCAATATAAAAGAGAGATTAAGCTTCAATTATAACTCAAAAGATGCAAATATGTAAGCAATCATGTGAACTTTAGATTAAAATCACAGAAACGACAAACCTGTTATATACAAAAAAATAACAGGTAGCCATATGATATCTGATAAGGTTGCCTACAAGTTTATACCAAAACTTGTCTGTTGAAACAGTATTGACCAGCCGCTGACTAAGAATTCGACCATATACAAATAGCATTGCCATGAAGAAGATGCTACAACCACCTATCTTAGGTTCCCTATTGTATAAATGAGGTCCTGAGTTTAGAGATTTCTTTGGTTCAGCCTTCTTGATCTCAACCTACACCAAAGAAACATATTAACCTACCTTTTTCTGTTATTGTAAACAATCTTAGCAGAACTTTGACCTAAATGTGCTAATCATTGTCGATCCTAAATTCATCCCCTTTTATGTTGTTAAGTTGAAAAATCATGTAACAAAGACAATTTGTGTAACTTGTGATGGAGATATCAGAAAGACTAACCCTTTTTAAGTATCAGAAGTACTGTTTGTGTACAGGGTGAGCGTGTCTGTTCTCCAAATGAGTAGTAGCTGTTTGTGTACAGGGTCAGCGTGTCTATTGTCCAAAAAAAAGGGCAATCCCATGAGTGAAGTGAAGTGATGTAAAACAATGCCTTTAGCATTTGCTAGATATGCCAGATTCTTCATCACCTCCACAACTAAATCAACAAATTTAGCCCTTCAAGATTTCATCAAAAAGATGAAACATTTCAAATAGCCCTTTCAAAAAGAGTGATTAACTAAGTATGGGTAGAATATAAAAAACCAACTTCCTTGTTTTGTAAAGAGAGGATGTCTAGAAAAGCTCTGTTGCTCTAAAAAATCACTTTTTTTGGAGGAAAAGAATCACTTTCACTATCTCACAGCCTATATAGTTTATAATCAAATTGTTTCAAATGAATTAAATAAACCTTAAACCTAGATCAAATCAAATCTAATAACTTGAAATACAACCTAATCAAACTCATCGAGATCAAGTTCCAGTAACAGTAATTAATAAAGTAAAATTTTAAAAAACCCTGATAAAAAGAAACTGACCCGCTGTCACCAAGGACGATGACTTTAAGAATCGTTCTTCTTCGTGAAGGCATCGTTATTCGATCAATCGAATTGAAGTGATAGTATGACTCGGAAGAATCTTGAGCTAATTTCTGGTCGTCTCAGATCGATCAATCAACCCAACTTATTTTATCATATATTTGGGTTGCCCAATAACAAACATAATAGAATACATAAATGTTTTACGTACCTTTTGTAATTGTAATTGCTATATCTTCTTAACAACCTGCACATGAAATCAGAGAAGAAAAAAGAATATGGTGTTGTGTGTGATAATAAGATGAATGAGTGATATTAGGGTTTTAAGAAAAAATATTCCATATAATGAATAATGAATGGAGTGGATATTGATAATATTGGATATAGTTAATTAGGGTTACCTAACTTGCAGGGATTCTCTTAATTTATCTGTTGTTTATAGATTTGGGTTTGCAAGATGTAATCAAAAAAATATGTTGGTCTAGTGGTTATGATGCTTGTTAATGTTACCAACAACCTAGGTTCGATCCTTGTAAGTGGCAAAAAATTTTAAAAAAATTCCGAATTTTAATATTAAATACGAATTTTAATTACAAAAAAATAAAATAAAAAAATATGGAGAAATGTTGCCACATGGCATGATGACTGGGCATTAATGGCTGCTTACTGGGCATTAATGCCTGCTTACTGGGCATTTAAGGGCGCTTACTGGGCATTATGGCATTTGATGATGATGCGCGTGATGTGTCGTTGCGGTTTAGCAGTTTTAATGCCTACTCAAGTTTTAAATTTATATTTAGCCGACTTATCAATAACACACACACTTAACGAGCAGTGTACCCGGTCAGTATGAAGATAATGGTAAGTAGAGTGTCGATCACTAAGAGTGGAACGTATAATCTCGTTAATCTAATCAGTATTTTAATATCCTAACGCAAGGGGGTTTCAGCCTGAGAGACTGGCACAGTTTTGTTTGCAATTAAATAATAAAATAAACAAATAGGCACGAATCAGCAAGTAGCACACACGTACACAGATAGATACTTGAGACAATAAGAGGGCTGTCCTTATGATTAAGTAGATTGTCACTTGTTTTATTGATAGCTTTATATGAAGTGTATGTAATTAACCCTTTCTCGTTGGTCCTATTCTCATCGGCGAGTAAACCCTTAATGACGACTTATGTCTAAAAGTTATTCCTAAGTGATCAATTTAGAAACAACCGTGGGAGCCACACCTTGTCCCGCAGTCGGGTGCCCGCAAGCCACTGATAAACACAGAGGTGGTCAATGCACTAATAAGTAGTAACCAAAGACATCAACATATAAACTTTAATTGATGGGAAAGCAAGTATTAAAGGGAGTGCAATCTTTCCGTTGTCACATTACACAAGCCACCAATCCTGATGAATTAAAGTTTGCTAAAACAATAAAACAAAACTACTTAATGAATTAAATACATGCAGCACCTTCTTACAGCTCTTGTATCTTCGATTTGGGTGTGTCTTGTGCTGCCTCTTGACTGAATTCGTCCTTCTCTTCTGTTCGGTCTTTAGGTTTTAGGGTTTCCGAATCTCCGAACTCTCGAATGTGTCTGGTCTACGGGGTATTTATAGTTTGTGTCTGAGGGAAGATGCGGCGCATCTACTTAAGTAGATGCGGCGCATGTACTTAACTTCGCGTGGGGTCCAAGATCATAATATTCAGGAATATTCGTACACCGCCAGAAGATGCGGCGTAACTCTTTATTAGATGCGGCGCATGTCCTCTTGTATCTTGGATCGTATCTGGTGATATCTTTATTAGATGCGGCGCATGTTGATAGTGAGATGCGGCGCATCTGGAGCAGATTAGTCTTGATCTTGTCCATGTCAGTAGACTCTTCACTTAATGCACGTTTTGCTCCATTATTAGTCCAAAATCGCCAAGTTTCACCAAATGCTTGTTTTTACCTGAGAATTACAAAAGTAAACAATTAAGTATCAATCCTCATACATAATATAGTAAAACAAGTCAAATTAATAGGATAAATGATAGTAATAAAATGTACTTATTTGAGTTCATCAAATATCCCCCCACTTGAACTTTACTTGTCCCCAAGTAAACCTTAGATTAAATCTCATGAAAATGTATCCTAAAAGATGTTAGGATTTATTTTTATATTTAAGCATGTATTCGTTTATTTCGTAATCACACAACTAAACACTTAACGAATTAGAAGTAAAATAAAATAAGTCGATAAAAGCAAATCTAATCGTTTAACTGTCCAGTCGTGACGAATGTTCTATCATAAGCTTGGCAAGTATTCACATCTCCACCACTAAAGCTAAGGAATAACAAGTCTAAAGCGGTAAAAAGGGTTTTTAGGTTTAAGGGTTAATTATTCTTATTTCACTATCGATCTCAAATTCCAGAAAAGGCGACAAAATCACAAATACATGATCGAATCCACGAACACGATACTTGCAATTGCTCAAATCCTTAACTTGAATAGGCTAAAGATAGGTCCAAACTTCACCAATAATAATATATCAAAAAGGGCGACAAAATCATAAATACATAGCCGAATCCACGACTACGATACTTAAGATTGCTCAAATCCCTAATCTCAATAAATCAAAGGTTTGGTTGGATAAAGAACAATACAGGGTATGGATAACATTTAGGATATAAATTGGTGTAAAAATAAAAATAAACAAAACAAATAAATTAAAATCCTAAGTGTGGTTAATCACTATCCCAACCATCCCGTGAATAAGACTCATATCATAGAATAACTCACGCTTTAACACTTGAAACACACGCTTTAGGTAGACACGAATTATACTCAACAAGATCTTAATCAAAGAATAAACCTTAATTGGCATTCCCATAACTGCCAATTCCCATTCAATCCATAGATATAGTACAACAAATAGTGGTGATATCGACCACTTACATAACTTTACATCGTTGGCTTAAAATAAACATCCAACACTCTTTTTTCTTTCTTTTTCTTTTCTCATTTTTTTTCGATTTTTTTTTTTTTTTTTTTTTTTTTTTTTTTTTTTTTTTTTTAACTTGAAACATAAAGATAGATGTGTAAAATTTCACCACATCACTACAACTTTCTTTCCGGATAATTTTTCCATACTTTTCACACTTTCAGAAATAATGGTAAATAGTGAAAGTAGTAAACACACGAAAAATAAACTCTAAAATATACAATATTTACTTTCACTTCAATTGCATTGTGCAATTTCCCGACCTAACCATATATAATGAATTACGCACGCGAACACAGGTAATGTAAGGAAACACACTCTGCCTATAGCAATTAACCAACCACGGATTCTAATCTACAGGGTAGGCTAAGGTTTAAGGTGTAACGAAACATTTTAAACATAGGTGTAAGAAACGAAAGGAATGGCTCTGAGTGTTTTTCTAGGGGTATCTTACTCTAAAAGTGAGAGTAACAAAAGGTTTTATACGGGGGTTAACTAACCAGTGTAGTTAGTTAATAACACATAACATAAAAAGGCTTTTTGGGTGTAATCCTAGAAATTTTACCAAGTTAGACAAGTCATTCCAATTAAATAAATAATACTCATTATGGTGGTTTCGAATAGTATACAAGCCAAGTTCTAAAGTTTACAAGTCACCGGCACACTCATAGATTTGTGAATTTTGGAAAATCACAATTTTTGAAAATAACGTCATGTGTGCAGTTATGTAACTTAGATCTTAAACAAAAACATGCTAAAAAATTTTTAAGTTTGATATATTAAGCACATTTTAAGCATAATTTTTGAAAAAGTTTAGGACAAGTAAGTGTTAAGTGTTCTAATTCTCCTATCCCCCCACTTAAGTTAAACAACGTCCTCGTTGTTTGTATAAAAGGTTAAAAACTGGAAATAAAAGAATTAGAACGGAAAAACTCCCCTGATATTTGCTCGGTATGATCCTCCATTAGTATATGAGCAAAAATCATCTTTCTTGTGGATTAGAACGTTAAAGCTTCATACTTGATGTATCCACAGGAAATTCAGGAAACTATAATACCACCAACACTTTAAAACACACCTAAGATAAGAAAGGTTCATCTTGCATAATACATTAGTAGTTAGGTAAAAATAAAACTTAAAAATTAAAACTGAAAATCATCAGGTCAGTCGATGCGCCGTATCCTATTGAAGAAGATACGTCGTATCGAGCCTGGAATAAATACGGATCAGAATAAAGATGCGCCGCATCCTTAACCAGGGATGCGCCGCATTAAAATAACTGATAAAAAGTTTTAAAGTCGAAAATAAAAATGCAGAAAAATAAAATAAGATATGACCATTGCAGAGGATGCGTCGCATCTCAGGACTGAGATGCGCCGTATCTTCGTGCGGCCTGGACTGACTCGACACAGAAAACAGTAAAATAAATGATAAATCCGGGTTGTCTCCCGGCAAGCACTTGTCTTTATTTCCAGAGTCTTCAAGTTAGACTCACGTTCAGCTCTTTAGTATCGATCATTGAAGGAGTCGGAAACATCACGCTCCTTCATCCCCAATTTAGTAATATTGAACACTCCTTGCTCGTCCTTAATTTCCACGCCGTTTTTCTTTAATATCTGTATAAACAAAGTCCTGTCCCTTTCGGGCAGAGATGACAAAATGATAGACGGGAAATTCTTATTATCATACAGGCACAAATAAGCAAGGTGGGGTGGTAGTTCAATAAACACATCATGATTCAAATTCGTTTTCTCAACTATTCTCCTACGTTTATTAATTACTACACAATCATACCACTCATCATCAGAATCACTAACAATATCGCGTCTAAGTTCGGTAGGTACATTAAGGTCAATGAATTCCTCAAAGTATTCATGATTAGGATTAGTTGAGTTGTTTTGAATCAATGTTTCTCCCATAAGTCTAGCTTCAAGATCGAGGTCCATACGCTCTCTTAATCCTAGCACATAAACACCTCTAATTATGCTTTTAACCGGATCTTGGCACTTATAGACTAGTTTATTATTCCCTACCCTTAATGAAATTTTTCTCTTAAACACATCAATCTTAGCATGGGCAGTAGACAAGAAAGGTCTTCCGAGGATTAAAGGAATCTTAACATCCTCGGGCATGTCTAGTATAATAAAGTCTACGGGAAAAATAAACTGCTCAATCTTAACTAACACGTTATTAGCAATCCCTTCAGGTCGTTTTACTGTTTTATCAGCCAATTCAATAAGTAATTTAGTTGGTGCTAATTTTCCTAGTCCTAGGGTAGCGAATGTCTTAAGAGGCATAACACTAACACTAGCTCCTAAGTCAGCCAACACATTATTGAAAGATATATTATTAATAGAACAAGGTAGAGTAAAACTTCCTGGGTCTCTTTCTTTATGAGGCAAGGCATTTGAATCGGTTGCAGGGCTCTCTTCTTTCATTGTTGCCTTGATCTCCTCTTCAATTTTTGTCTTCTCTTTTAGTAGTCTCCTTAAGCTGATTGAAGAGTTAAAGAAAAATTCGGGTCTTGCACCATCATTACCATTCATCGATCTTCTAGGTATATTAGGAGTGACTTCTTCAGTAGTGCTTATGGCCTTGACATGATCCCTTGGGTTGGTTTCAGTTGAGCTCGGTAAACTTCCATATCCCCTTTCTTGAAGAACTTTGCTCATTCGACCAATTTGTTGTTCCAATGCTTTGATCGAAGCTCCTTGATTTCTTGTAGTAGTGTCCGTTGAAGCTCTAATTTCCTTGATCATAGCAGTATTCTCTTCATGTCTTTTAGCAGCATCGGCCATAATTTGCTTTAAAGTATCATCTAAAGTCTGCCTCCTCTCTTGATAAGCGGGATTGAAGTTGTTCTTTTGATAGAATCCCGGACTAGCTTCCCTAAATCTTGCTGAAGGTCGGAATGGTTGTCCAAATTGGGTGTAATAAGCTTCTTCAAACGTCTCACTTTCATTCTTGTTCGGGCAATCTTTAGTGTAGTGAGGTCCTTCGCATTTTTCACATCCAACTTGGGCAGCATATGCTCTTTCATCTCGCTTCTTCATCTCTCTACTAATTTTATCCAATTGAGCTTGAATAGCAGCAATCCCGTCAAAATTAGTGCTGCTCTTAGATCTAGTAGAGGTCCCATCGTGCCATTTCTGAGAATGATCAGCAGCTTCTTGGATCGCTTTCCTAGCATTAGTTGCACTCATCTGAGGTACAGCTCCCTTAGCATCCAAAATCTGTCTTGTAGGCACGTCCAATCCCTGATAAAACAATATTATTTCCTGCATAGGGGTTAGATAGTGTTGAGGACATTTTATCAATAAATCTTTAAATCGTTCCCAAGCTTGATAAAGGGTTTCATCAGGCTCTTGCTTGAAACTATTGATAGCCTCCATCTTCTTAGCAGTCTTAGCAGGTGGACAATATCTCTTCAGGAATTTGCTTTTCAAACCTTCCCACGTAGTGATTGAACTAGCAGGTTCATTCCTTAGCCACTTGTTAGCAGCTCCTTTTAGTGAGATTGGGAAGATTCTTAGCATGAGTTGATCGGTATTGACACTTTCTGTAGTAAACAAATCTGCAATCTCCAGGACCTTTTCAACATGCTCATTAGCATCCTCTTGTTCCGTCCCACCGAAAGCATTCTCTCTTAGTTCTTTGAGAAATTGTCCCTTCAACTCAAATTTTGACTTGTCATCAAACTTAGGTCTAGCAACTCCTGAAGTGTAATCAGCACGGGTATTGTTCATGTATTCCTCCATAGTAGTGTTTTCGCCCATTGTTTCTGTTTCAACTTCCTCTTTCTCTTCAGAAAAATAATCAAGCTCGAGTGAACTTGAAAGATCAAAGCTTCTTGTGTTGAAAAGCCTTTTAAGCGAATGTAGGGCTCGTTCGGGATCTTCGAAAGGTTGAATCAAGTTCTTCGTAGAACTCCTGGTCATGCACTTCCTGAAATCAACACAAAAATATCAGTAGGGTATGCTCGAGAAAGTAGTATATCAGATAATTAATAACGAAAACGGAATACGAAAAATTAAAGTTACTGATATCTGCAGACGATGCGCCGTATCCAAAGAGTTGGATACGCCGTATCTTATGATCGTTAAAATTAAATCAGACTTTTATCCAGAAAATAGATACGCCGCTTAGAATTTATGAATGCGCCGTATCGAATTAGTTAATCAAAAATCAGTTTATCTAATTAAAATTAAATGCGTCGTATTAACGAAAGTTAATGCGCCGTATTTTCGTTACGTTTAAAAAATAAAAGATTTTTGATTCAGTAAGATGCGCCGTATCGACGGAAATCGATACGCCGTATTTATTTAATAATTCGCAAACTGTTTTTAATTAAAATAATAGATACGCCGTATCTTCAAAAGAAGATGCGTCGTATGGCGTTAACGTTTTAGAAAAGTTTTTATCAAAAACAGATACGCCGTATCTACAAAAGCAGATGCGTCGTATTACTTTATCGCTTAGAAAAATTTTCTTATTAAAAACAGATACGCCGTATCTTGGGGAAAAGATGCGTCGTATCGAATTAATTAAACGCGTTGTATTAAAAAAATTAAACGCAATACGCCGTATCTGAGAGATCAGATGCGCCGTATCGTTTGATTTAGCACAGTACAACGATAGCAGAACAGAAAAATACGAAAAATAAAAATAAAAATTAAACACACCAAACAAAAATAAAACACACAAAAATAAAAACAAAAGTAAACAAATAACACACAATACAACAAATATGCAAAATAGTACAATGATGCAATTAATCTAATAAAAAGAAAAAAAAACAAATTAAGATACACCACGAGTATTATAATTAGGTTTTTCTATTAAAATACTAATTCAAATTAACAGATAATAACAATTCACTCCCCGGCAGCGGCGCCAAAAACTTGATGCGCGTGATGTGTCGTTGCGGTTTAGCAGTTTTAATGCCTACTCAAGTTTTAAATTTATATTTAGCCGACTTATCAATAACACACACACTTAACGAGCAGTGTACCCGGTCAGTATGAAGATAATGGTAAGTAGAGTGTCGATCACTAAGATGGAACGTATAATCTCGTTAATCTAATCAGTATTTTAATATCCTAACGCAAGGGGGTTTCAGCCTGAGAGACTGGCACAGTTTTGTTTGCAATTAAATAATAAAATAAACAAATAGGCACGAATCAGCAAGTAGCACACACGTACACAGATAGATACTTGAGACAATAAGAGGGCTGTCCTTATGATTAAGTAGATTGTCACTTGTTTTATTGATAGCTTTATATGAAGTGTATGTAATTAACCCTTTCTCGTTGGTCCTATTCTCATCGGCGAGTAAACCCTTAATGACGACTTATGTCTAAAAGTTATTCCTAAGTGATCAATTTAGAAACAACCGTGGGAGCCACACCTTGTCCCGCAGTCGGGTGCCCGCAAGCCACTGATAAACACAGAGGTGGTCAATGCACTAATAAGTAGTAACCAAAGACATCAACATATAAACTTTAATTGATGGGAAAGCAAGTATTAAAGGGAGTGCAATCTTTCCGTTGTCACATTACACAAGCCACCAATCCTGATGAATTAAAGTTTGCTAAAACAATAAAACAAAACTACTTAATGAATTAAATACATGCAGCACCTTCTTACAGCTCTTGTATCTTCGATTTGGGTGTGTCTTGTGCTGCCTCTTGACTGAATTCGTCCTTCTCTTCTGTTCGGTCTTTAGGTTTTAGGGTTTCCGAATCTCCGAACTCTCGAATGTGTCTGGTCTACGGGGTATTTATAGTTTGTGTCTGAGGGAAGATGCGGCGCATCTACTTAAGTAGATGCGGCGCATGTACTTAACTTCGCGTGGGGTCCAAGATCATAATATTCAGGAATATTCGTACACCGCCAGAAGATGCGGCGTAACTCTTTATTAGATGCGGCGCATGTCCTCTTGTATCTTGGATCGTATCTGGTGATATCTTTATTAGATGCGGCGCATGTTGATAGTGAGATGCGGCGCATCTGGAGCAGATTAGTCTTGATCTTGTCCATGTCAGTAGACTCTTCACTTAATGCACGTTTTGCTCCATTATTAGTCCAAAATCGCCAAGTTTCACCAAATGCTTGTTTTTACCTGAGAATTACAAAAGTAAACAATTAAGTATCAATCCTCATACATAATATAGTAAAACAAGTCAAATTAATAGGATAAATGATAGTAATAAAATGTACTTATTTGAGTTACTGGGCATTATGGCATCAGATGACATCATACGCATATTGTTATATATTATATGTAGATATCGTTTAAAAAAACTACAAATAAATTATGCATGTATGTAAACTTGAAATAAACTATAAAGGTACTAGGGTAATAACTGAAAGCTATGAGATGTGGGGACCAATATAGTTTGTCCAAAAAAAGACGAAAAAATATATGAGTTTCCTCTTCCATTCTTCAAAAAATGCGCATGTCTAAAGGTTGGCTGAATAAGGTACAACTTTATAAGTATGAAGAGTCTACACAACAGGACACTAGTCGTATCTAATAGAGTGGACATATTATCTTGTAGCTTTAAAATATGTCTACACTAAGGGGCTTGATGAGTATTCTCGAACCACGTGTAAACACACTTGAAGAGTAGTAGAACAAATGGAACCACTAAAGAATAATAAATAAATATTAAGCAAAAGTGAGACTAAGAAGCAAATATCACGAGTTCTAGAAATACAAGTGGGGCCAAAAAATTGTGAAATGAAATTGCAAGTTGTAAGTGGGCCAAAAGAATATATGCTTAAAGAATATATTCGATCTTATGTGATATTATTGGATTATTATTGTGTTTCTTGCACTATAAATGGAACAATGGTAAGCTCGATACAAAACACACAATAACTTATCTCTCTCTATTGAAACATTCATATTTATCATAATGATAATTACGCCATCTAACTTGATCGTCGGAACTTAATATGGGGAGGAAGTCCTGTGTTACTCCTAGTCTCTCTTTCATTGATTGATATAGATAAACAGGTCGAGCATTTGGAGGTGACAACCATTCGTAGAAGCTCGTGAATTTGCGTATCATCATAGACTATGCAGTTCTCATTATATTTGAACTAACATAGCCTAGGGGCTTGATAGTGATAGGCTACATGTACAAATATCTTATACTTGGCTATTAAGAAAAACACAGGACTGAGTATGCTAGTAAGAATATAACATGCATGAATGTACTAGTAATAATATAATATACTTGCATGAATGTACCAGTTAGAATATAATACACGAAGGAAGTAAATGCAAAGCAAAGAAGTCACGTAGGTACAATGCAAAGCTAAATAAATGTTTCATCTAGAAAGCACAACTTGAGCAACTTACTCTTACAAGATAAATGAATAATGCATTATCATTAAATGACCCACATGATATAAGAATATATTATACTGAAAGAATATTTGATTCTTATCTAATAGAAAGATTGGATTCGTTACTCCTCTATAAATAGGAGACTGGAAAGTTATCGAAACATACAACAAATACAACTATCTCTTTCTCTCTCTCACTCTCTCTCTCTCTCCCCTTATCTCTTGCTCCCCTTCTCCCCCTCACCCCTGCTCTCTCTCTCTCTCTCTCTCTCTCTCTCTCTCTCTCTCTCTCTCTCTCTCTCTCTCTCTGTGACTCTCACAGACACACACACTAAAGCATATTTCTTTTATTTCCAACATCATTTAACTTGAGCGTTGGAGTCTAATACGAGAAGAAAGTCCCAGTTTACTCCTAACATCCTCTTTCTCTTCTTGATTAATAAAAATAATCAAGTCACTTACTTGCCAGCCTCATCATGGGCCGTGGACCAGCGTATTATCAATAGTCAGATGACAAAGCATATTGCATTAAAAACATCTAAAATGAGACCTCTACGCATCATAATAACGATGGGGTCAAAATTTCTCAGCAACTGCTACACTTCCTCAAGGTTAAGTATGGTAGGTGATGTCTTTTATCTTGAGGCATGACATCTTGGTTCAAACCACTTACCTATAGAGCTACGTATAAGATAAATTGATCTTTTCATATAGCTTACAAGCACGAGTATACTCGAAATGGATTTACCCCTAGCAACATTTAAAAGAAAAATGGAAAGATATCCATCCATATACCATGAATCAAATAGCACGCCGAAATATAAATTTAGATTTCAAACGTTTCGAGACTAACAAGGAGTAGTAGTATAAACCAGATCTAGCTCGGTTATTGATAGGATCAATAAATCTGGTATTTCTTGACTTAAAAAGTAAGTGAGAGTGAGAACTAGATTGCGTTGCAAAGACACATGAGAGGCTCATATGCATACCTTAAATATACATTATACTTGTGTTTTTTCTCATCTGATTCATAAATGCTTCAAATATACAAATACATTCTACATCGTGGAGAATCCAACACTCATCATAAAAAAGTCAGCTTGACGGAAAATCCAAACCTGAGATTCATGTTTTCATGGCACTTCCTCGCAACTAGTTTTCTATTTACGTATCCATAAATATTGGTCTTATGTTACTCTTTTGGTCTCAAAATAATTGTCTACTGACAAAAAGTTTGTAACTGAAGTATCAACTAAAGGTAATACTAATTTACATAAAAATTATATATATATTTTTAGTAATGAACAATTAATTTAGAGAAATTTTTTTAAATGAACCCTTTATACTAGTAGATTACCAAAATGAACTGTCCGTATTTATTTTTATCAAAATGGACTTTTAGCAATGCTCTATTAGACTTATACACCTAGCTCATCCAGAACTTTATAACCGTACACATGTTAGGCGCGCAAAAAGTTTCTAGATAAGCGCGCATAAATTTCCTCCGAAAGTAGCTAAGCGCGCATCAAAACCCGATGCACGCTCCACCTTTGCGCACTCAAAATCCATTCGCGTTCAAACCCCATCTATGCGTGCTCCGAATTATAGAAGTAGATAAAATTTAATAAAATGACAAAATCCATGCGCACCTCCATTCAAAACCCCTATGTGCGCCTCCATTCAAGTCAGCATGCACGCTCCTTGCCTAAAAATTCAAACAAGTAGACAAAATGTCATAACCCAATGCGCACTCAAAACCATTCGTGTTCAAACCCTATGCACTCTCTAGATTATAGAACTAGAAAAAATTTCATAAAATGACATTATCTACACACATTCAAAACCCCATGTACGCCTTACATTCAAGTCATCATGCCCACCCTTGCCTAAAAATTCAAACAAGTAGACTAAATTTCATAAAATGACAAACAATATAAAACACAAATCGTAGCGCGCGTCCAGTTAATTTTTATATATATGGGATAAGGAAATCGATCGATGGAAAAAGATGAGAGTAAACCGGCCCTGTTTTTTTTATGTGTGTGTATTTGAATTAAGGTGGAAAATGTGAACTGAAAAAGATGAGTGTGAATCTTGGTCAAAGTAAAGTAAAGTTATGCTTTGACAGTTATTGTTATAATTGCTTTATTATAATGTACGTGTGTGTTTCCTTTTCATTTATTCTTAGGCGGGCATGAATTTTAAGCGCGAATCAATAAGCGCGAATCAATAAGCGCTCCCGTCTACACGTGTCAGCAATAAGCGCGAATCAATAAGCGCGCGTTTAAATATTGTAATGCGCCAGAGTTCATTTTGGTAAATTGTTGAAAGTTGGTTCATGCTCGTAAAAAAGGTATTGTATTAGTTCAGTTAGGTATTTACTTTATTAATTTAAACATTAAAAATAAAAAATTATTTCGGGACAAAATGACTATTAGAGGATCGGGTATAATGTCTAAATGTCACGCCACTTTCAACGTGAAACATAAAGTGGTGGCGCTACTTCTCAACCACCACACAACTGGTGTCCACCAGTATCAGAATGGCCACTTAAGTGGCTAGCACGAGGACAAAAAAAAAATACTTTTCAACTTCATTTTTTTTTAAATTTAAAATTAACCCATTTACATACTATATATATTACCCAATTTTAACCAATTTTTACACAACTTTCTCTACCAAAACATTTATGTAGTGTTTGGTATGTTGTAATGAAATGGAGAATGGAAAAGATTATTACGGTGTAATGAAGAAAACATGTTTGCTTACTATTATGAAATGCAATGACTCATTACATGGAATGACTCATTACATCAAAAATCGTCATTTTGATTCATTAGGGACCCCTCCTTTTTTTCATTACATCTTGTAATGGAATCAAAATTACATAAAAGTCTATTTTTTAAATACTCATTATACTAAAAAAGTTCTATTACAAATAGGGTATTTTAGTTTTTTTTTTATTGATTACATTACATCTATTATACCAACCAAACATGTTTAAGAATGGTAATGAGTCATTCCATTATATCATTTATTCCATTACGTTATCCATTCTATTTAATTGTTATTTCACTCCGTCTTATCAAACTAACCCTTACTCTTTACCAAAAAACATGAGTGATTCATCCTATTCAGATACGTCTGATCTCGATGATAAAACGAAATTGAGTTGATTATGCAAGCTATTCAGTATGATCAATTGTTGCAACAACAAGTAGCCAAAAGTTCACGTACCCGTACTTCGATCTACCGTGAACGTGATGTTGCTGAAGCACGTTTTGTTGGGTCCATTCATTACCCAAGCGTCCTTAAACAAGGATTTGAATACAAATTATCCTAAGTGTCATATATCCTTGAATGCTCTCAGGTCACTGAGTGAACAATCACTCAGTGAGTTATCTTCAAGATGCCTAGGACGAGTCTAAGAAGAAGGATTCTCCATTCAGTGAGGCGGAACTCCCTTAATAGCACCTAAGCCAAAGAAGAAGACAATGGGTTCAGTGACTGATGACAATAACTCACTAAACCCTAATCTCCTCAACAACTATGAAGAATGAAGACTGAAGACTAAAGACTGAAGAACTTGAAGACTGAAAGAAAGGCGGGATAAAGCGGGAAAGGTTTGAAGAGATAAGGAGAAGTCCTTATCAGGCTGAAGTCAAACTTTCCCTGAAAGGCTTCATAACAAGAACAGTGTCATCACTGTTACTCAAAAAGCACTATTATCCTATACCCAAAATAGGTTCTTGTAACAATGACAAAATACATCAGTATTTTGTCCTAATTAGCTTAGGTCATCTTTTGTCTTTTAATTAACAGTTGCTCTTTTTTACTTGTCTATAAATAGGATCATAAGTGAGTAAAAGTGAAAAAGTTTGTGCAATTAATGCTTAGACATTCACAAACCACTTTTACTCCTCCAAAGAGCAACCTAGTCCCTGAGATAGCTCAGTGGTTCCTTATAGTTGCCACTTAAGCTTAGCTTAAGTTTAGAGAGGAGACATACCATACTTGTCATTTCAATCCCAAGTGTTTTTTTTCGCAAACACTTGGGTATAGATTCTTTTGATTAACTTCTAATAAGAATTTAAACGTTGAAAAACTCTTGTCTTTATCATTTACGTTTTTACTTATTTATTTAGATAATCAATACATTACTAAGTCATGGAACACGGTTAGCTTAACTTTGTAGTTAATTTTTAATCGTGTAACGGGAACAACAAGTGGTATCAGAGCCTCTGGTTTATAAGACTTTTCAAAAACTAAAGAGTGCTCAAAAGGTTTTTAAAACCAAGATCCTACCATGGCTGACAGTAATGTACCCCAGCTAGTTGAGAAAAAGGGAGGAAGCTATTCAGCTGTCGCTCCTAGACTAGAAGCTGGTAAATTTAGCAAGTGGAAAAAACGTATGCTTTGCTACTTAACTGGTATGGAACCATACTGCATCCAATGTATCAATGAATGTCCCTTTGTCCCTAAGACAGCTGAAGGTCTACCTAAACCTGAAGCTCAGTGGACAATTGATGAGAGGAGGGTGGTAAACCAAGACCAACGCCTGAAAAGCATCATTATATCGTGTCTTCGTGACGATACAATGGAATCAGTCATTAACTGTACAACAGCTAAACAAACTTGGCTTGACTTGGTTCACAGCTTTGAAGGTCCCTCAGATACCAAGGAAAACAGGATTATGGACCTGAAACTTGAGTATAACAATTTCAGGGCCAAAGACTCTGAAAGTCTCTCTTAGACCTATACAAGATACAAAACCTTAATCAATGAACTATCAAATGATGGTGTAGTCTTGTCTAAGCATGAAATCAATGTTGGCTTTGTCAACAGTCTCCCTGAGAAGTGGTTAAACTTCTCTCAGGGCCTCAGGAATGCTAACCACATTCAAAATCTTGAGCTCCCTGAGATCTATGGGAAGTTTGTCTATGAGGACAACTTAATCTCAAGGAGATATCCAGACTCAAAGAAAGCTCTTGAGACCAAAAAGGCCCTGACAACCATACCCTTATCTACTGCCTTTTATTCTAATGGTGTTGTGCAGGATTTTCAAGAGAATTCTGATGATGAGGCTGATGAGAGAACCAGTGAGTAGTACCCTAATGACTTACACACTGAATTTCAAGAAAGGGCACCCCTTGCTAACTCTAAACGTTTTATTAAAAGAAATCAGTCAAACTTTTCTATAGCAAAAGCAAATGAAACCACTAAATGTTTCAAATGTGGTAAAAAGGGTCATTTTGCAAAAGACTGTTTTTCTAAAACCACCTTAGAACCCTCGTATAAATTCTCTGGTAATAGTTCTTATTCAGGAACTAGCAAGTTTCAACCAAAAATGCTTAAGTCTACTTAACATTTTCAAAAAAAACTATTCAAAATGATCAAAAAGACTTTGAAGCTAAGTATAGAAAAGCTAAAGCTAAACTTGCTCTCCTTGAGGCCACTCCCTCAGTATCTCAGGCTGCTCAAACCACTAAACCTGTTCAAACAAAGAATAAGGTACTTCCTGATCCTACACCTCCACCCAATCAGGCCTCTACAAGTTCAAATCAATATCCAAGACCTCAGGACAGTTGGACTAGGTCTAAAGATATAGAACTTGTCAACATAATTGGAGAGCCCACTGAAGGAATGCTTACTAGAAGCATGGCTGCTAAACTTAAGGCAGCCTCAGCCAATGAATGTCTATTTGTGGACTTCATCTCTAATATTGAAACTAAGAATGTCAAAGAAGCACTGAAACATCCTAGTTGGATTCAGGCTATGCATGATGAACTTGAACAATTTGACAGAAACAAGGTAATGACCTTGGTCAAATGTCCTCAGGATATCTCTATCATTGGCATGAAATGGGTATTCAATAACAAAACTGATGAAAATGGCATAGTCATTAAAAACAAGGCCAGGCTTGTTGCCAAAGGTTATAATCAACAAGAAGGCATTAACTATGAAGAAAAATTTGCACCAGTTGCAAGAATAGAAGCCATCAGGATCTTCCTTGCATATGTAACCTACATGAACTTCAAAGTATATCAAATGGATATAAAAAGTGCCTTCCTCAATGGATCACTGAAAGTAGAAGTTTATGTTCAACAACCTCCTGGATTTGAAAGCAATGAGTTTCCTGACTATGTCTGCAAGCTTGACAAAGCCCTTTATGGACTGAAACAAGCTCCTAGGGCATGGTATGAAACTCTTTCAGCCTTTCTCATCCAAAACAAATTTGTCAGAGGCAAGATAGACAATACCTTGTTTATCTATAAGACAAAAGAAGATGTCATTCTTGTTCAAGTGTATGTGGGTGACATCATATTTGGCTCAGCAAATTACAAACTTTGCAAACAGTTTGAAAAACTGATGGGAAAGAAATTTGAAATGAGTATGATGGGAGAACTCACTTACTTCATTGGACTACAAATCAAGCAGACTGATAAGGGAACCTCCATCAATCAAGAAAAGTACGCTATAAGCCTACTGAAAAAGTATGAGCTCAATGACAGTGCTTTAGTGAAAAATCCAATGGTTCCCCCAAACAACCTAGGTCCTGACCTTGCTGGTAAACCAGTAAATCAAACTCTATTTAGAGGAATGATTGGTTCACTGATGTACCTACTTGCATCAAGGCCTCACATCTAATTTTTAGTCTGTTTATGTGCTAGATATCAGTCTGACCCAAGAGAATCACATCTCATAGCTGTAAAAAAGATCATCAGGTACCTGAAAGGTACTCAAAATCTTGAATTGTACTACCCTAAATGTTCAGGTTTTGATCTCAAAGGGTACTCAGACTCTGACTATGCAGGCTGCAACATGGATAGAAAAAGTACTTCAGGCTCCTGCCAATTCCTTGGTGGTAAACTAGTCTGTTGGAGTACTAAGAAACAACAATCAGTTGCCATGTCCTCAACTGAGGTTGAATATGTTGCAGCAGCCAGTTGTTGTACACATGTGCTATGGATGAAAAGTCAACTCAGTGACTATGACATCCATTACAAGATGGTACCCATCTTTTGTGACAACACAAGTGCCATTGCTATCTCAAACAATCCTCTTCTTCATCAGAGAACCAAGCATATTGATATCAGATATCATTTCATCAGGGATCATGTCATGAATGGTGACATTGAATTACACTTCATCCCCACTGAATATCAGCTAGCTAATATATTCACCAAACTATTAGATGAACCAACTTTCACCAGACTGAAAGCTGAATTGGGGATGTTGGATATTGAGAATCAGTCCACTAAATAAACCTATCCAACTTAGTGTAAATAATGATAACCATTGGTCCCTGACTCAATAAATCTCTCAGTGAATGAGTATCTTATGTCTCACTGAATAACATTAATGAGTATCTTATGTCTCACTGAATAACATTCCCTAAACATCCTCATACTTAATGAAAAGTCATTTTAGGGGCCTCAAGACATCAATAAATGACATTCAATGCTATACTAAATGCTCTAAGTACTTAGTTAGTAAATGTCCGAGGATGGTAACTGGATACATATTTAATATACGAATATATGTTCTTATACCTTCTGGCATCCACATCTTGGGCCCCCACATCATCACCACAAAATCCACTTGGCATTTAATACCCTCTCTCACTAATAATGTCATTTGATTTAATAAGTGGTGACATCACTCAGCAAAATACACTTTTGCAGAGCAATGCAACTGTTTACCTAGATAGTTGCGAAAAAGGCGGGAATGGGAAGAGTGACATTTAATGCGGATATCAAACGGTTTTACTAAATTATTTTCAAAAACACATAACAAACCGTTGATATCCAAAACTCTCAAACCCTGTCTCTCTCCTATAAATACCCCTTTCAAAGAAAAAAACACACACGCTTTTTAATACTAATCATATTCTTGCAAAAATCTCTCTAAAACTTGTGTGTTTTACTCTTCAAAACCAGGCCTTTTTCTTTAAAATCACAACTTTTCCCTTAAAATGGCTTCTTCTAAGGCTATTACCTACGCTCCAAATGTGGAATTCCAACTAGAAAGCATAGACATGACCAAAAACAATGTCGTAGGAAACTTTGCCTATCCGAAAAATTTTCCTGCTTATAAGGATATGGTGAAATACCTACAAAACTGTTTTCTCTCTACGGCATTTACCAAGACACCCTCAGTCATATACAATGACTACTTGAGGGAGTTCTGGTGTACAGCAGTGGTCACCAAACCTGATGTCACCAAGGACTCCATCATTACCTTCTCAGTGAAGAATGGGAGGAAAACCCTCTCCTTAGACTACAAAACCTTTATCAAAGCCACGGGCCTTGATTTCACTGAGACTTTTGCCCCTCAACCCACTGATAGTGAAGTAAAGGCTGAATTACTTTTACTTGGGCTACATGACAAACAACACCCTGATGTGGCCCCGGGGACTCTATTGGCCAAAGCCCCCATCATAAAAACATGGTTTCCTGTCGTTTGGAGGATACTGATAACTTTTGTCATTCAGTTCCTTGGTGGGAACAAATCCTCCATGGAGCAATTGAACACTGCTCAACAAATGATAGTGTTCAGTCTCCTAGAGGGTAGAAAAATTGATGTTGGAGAAATTATCTTCAAGGAACTCATAGTCAAGCTCTCAGGGAAATTCAGGTAAAGACGCATGTCTTACCCTAGGTTCATTTCCTGCGTGCTCCAAGACTTATTGGGCTCTGAGTATGTTAGGCCAAATATACAGGGATTTGTCCCTGATGTCTTACACAAGGTCAACTACTCAAAAGACCTCACTGAGGTCACACAAATTACCTTGACCACCTATATGTTGATGGTCATTCAGGGTGCTGAAGCTATATCACCTGTGCCTTCTCCTTCCAAGAAGAAGAAGAAGAAGAAAAAGAAGGGGTCCAGGAAGGTGGTTCAACCCAAACCACTCGACACTGAGACCTCTGCTTCACAGTCTGAGAAAAGAAGGCACAAAAAGGCCTAGCCCGTTAAGACACCCATTGAGGAGGCCAGTACCCAATTGACCAAAGAACAAACGCCAACGGAGGGCATTGAGAAATCACATTCAGTGTCCTCGGGCAAACCCTCTCCTAAAGACTCTGTTGACATAAACAAGTCAGTGAAGTCAGGAACCATTCAACAATCACTTCCCGATGAATGCATTCGTACATCACCACTTTTTCCTGAATGGGAAAAGGGTCTTGAATCCTTAGTAGAGCAGCACTACTCTACCAAGAAGGGGACCCACACCCCCTCACATCCCGCTTATGGCTCTGATAAATCACAGTCAGAGTCTCAGGGAGGACTGGTCCATATATCTTCATCAGGGCAGCAAAACCTTGGTGGAAAGGGAAACCTCAACATCTCACAGCCTGCTTATGGCTCTGATAAATCACAATCAGAGTCTCAGGGAGTACCGGTCCCTATATCTTTGTCAGGATGGAAAGGGGGACCTAAACATCTCATTTCCTAGTGATGGTACTGGCTCAAACCCACCAGTCCCTAAAGGAATCTCAGGGGACAAAGACTCAGGAGGCATGCAACCACCCGCTGATATGGAACCTGCACCCCCTCAAGGCGTTGCGCATACCTCGGGAACTGACTCCGCGGACCAGGCAGAGACAACCCACTTTGTTCAACTGGAGGGGTCAGGACCTGGCCAAAACGAAGGCAAGCCCTCTTCTAAGGAGGAGCCGGATATAGCCCTGGTTCCTACTCTTGCTGACTTACAAATGTTTATCAATGAAGAGTCAAAAGAGGAAATGGTTGAATTTGAGGATGATGAGGTTCTAGCTGCTGGGGATGACATGGATACTGATGACCAACTTCTTACTTACAACTCCCCTCAGCACACTGAGCAACAACCTTCATCTCCTCCTCCTGAAGAACAAGAATCCCACCATCACCATCATACATCATCATCACATAAATCATCAGGCTCCTCAGACTCTGCTGCTGCAGTCCTTGACTATCTGCAGAAGTATAACGATGTGCTCCCACTCACTGAAAGGCAGCTGGTCAAGTTCCTCAAGAAGTCTAATAATGCCTTCTTCAATGAGATCATCAAAGAGCAATGGGATCAGCACACCGAAGCAGCAGCCTCTTATGCTGACTTCAGGGCGGCTATTGAAGGGTCACAAGGTCAAATCTACCAGGTCATTGCTTCTACTGACAAACATGTCAGTGACCTGAAGACCACCATTGAGAAACTGGGTCTTGATCAAGGGACGCAATTCAACAATTTGCTTCAGTCTCTTAGTGTCATTCAAGAAGAATTCAAAGATGACCCAGTTCTCATCACCAAGCTGACTGAGCTTATGGACTCACAGAAGACCACCTCCTCCAACATTAGTAAACTTCTCAATCTCCTCAAGGAGGTGGATCTTATAACTCTTAGGTCTTAGCAAGAAGCCCTTCACAAGTCCATCACTGATACCCAGGGATGCCTGAACCAGATGTCCACAGCCTTTGACCAGCTCTCTGCCAAACATAATGAGCTGGTCAGCCACTACACCACCAAGGTCACCCAACTTTCAGAGGCTCAGGTCACCATGGCCACTGACATCTCCTCACAGAAGACAGAAACCTCGGAAATCAAAAGCATGGTCTCCACCATTCTGACAGTTCTTCAGTCCTCTCAAGTTCTCCCTGCTCCTAAATCAACATATGCTTCCACTGAAGCTACAGCATCTGTTGAGGGGGAGAAACCTACCTCTGATGAACCAGTTCCTGAACAAATGACTGAAGTTATCACTGAAGCCGTCCCTCTTCAAAGCTTCATGCCAGGAACTACTACATCTTCAGCACTAGTTGTTGCCACAACTCCTATTCCAACTGAAGCAATAACAACCACAGCGTTCCCTAAATCCTCCTTCAGTACACCCCCCACCCACTGACAAAGGGAAGGGAATCATGGAGACTGAAGATTCACCTCCCAAACTGGTTAAGGCACCAAGAGAAGTGCGTCCTGATCCTGATGCACCAGTACTTATGGAAATCATCTTGCACAATGGGAAAATCTTCAAGGGAACCAATGAAGAAGTGGCTGCTGTCTTGGAAGAAGAGGATAGGATCAAGGCTGAATTGCTTAGTAAGCCAGCTACTGCTGAAGTTGCCAAGGAAGTCATCAGAGAGACTGAGCAGAACATCAAGGGGGAACAGTTCCTCAAACTTCAGGCTGACCTAATCAAAGAACACAACCTGAAGGTCAAGCTGAACACTGAAAGAAAAAGGAGGAATTATGAGAGGTATGTCTGGACCATGACAAAGACCAAGGGTGAAGGTCCCATCACTGACATGACTGTTCATGCAAACACTAATCCCTTAGCCATAACTGTTCATAGAGGACCAAGGAAGTCTGAGAAGAATGCTCACTTCAAGTTCTCAGCATATGGGATCAAGGAATGGGACGTGATGGGACCCATCCTGAAGAAGAAGAAGAAGAACAGGTATGTCCCTGACCTTCTGGCTACCCTAACAAACAAGTATGAGGAACTGGAAAGGATAGCCAAAAGCTTAGGAATTGACCATCATAAGGCACTTGCTTCTCAGGGACTAACAATCCCTGAACCAACTCAAAGCACAGGGAGGAAGAGGAAAGAAATAGGTCAAGAACCTGAACAATTCATTGCTGCTCTTCACTACAACAGAGTTCCTCCTGAAGGTGTCAAGTCCATTCCCAACAAAGTGATCAAGCACCCTGAATTTGGTATCTTCTTCATTGATGAGTTTGGTCAACAAGTCTTCCAGAGAGTCAGTGACATACACTTGGTGGAGACAACAACCCTTCTGGCCTACAAGCTGATGGTACTCCATGTGAAGAGTCTTGAAAATGATGAGTTTATCAGACTGATGGAGAAGATGATGAGTGAGAGACCCAACAAGCAGGTGTTGGTGTCTAAGAAAGCAAAACTGGAATTCATGGGAATTAAAGAAGTCTGAGTACTTAACCCTGAGTATTATGTTTAGATGATAGGACTGATGTAATATTTATGAATAAGATGATGGCCCATGTTTATTAAATCAGATTCCTTTAATTGCTTTATAGTATCTTCAGTGTAAGAAGAAGCCCAATTGCTCACTTACACAGATCAAACACTTAGGCTAAATTTATATCCAAATAGGGGGAGATTGTTGGGTCCATTCAGTAACCAAGCGTCCTTAAACAAGGATTTGAATACAAATTATTCTAAGTGTCATATACCCTTGAATGCTCTCAGGTCACTGAGTGAACAGTCACTCAGTGAGTTATCTTTAAGATGCATAGGACGAGTCTAAAAAGAAGGATTATCCATTCCGTGAGGCGGAACTCCCTGAATGGCACCTAAGCCAAAGAAGAAGATAATGGGTTCAGTGAGTGATGACAATAACTCACTGAACCCCAGTCTCCTCAACAACTATGAAGAATGAAAACTGAAGACCAAAGACTGAAGAACTTGAAGACTGAAAGAAAGGCGGGACAAGGCGGGAAAGGTTTGAAGAGATAAGGAGAAGTCCTTATCAGGCTGAAGTCAAACTTTCCCTGAAAGGCTTCATAACAAGAACAGTGTCATCACTGTTACTCAGAAAGCACTATTGTCCTATACCCAAACTAGGTTCTTGTAACAGTGACAAAATAAAATACATCAGTATTTTGTCCTGATTAGCTTAGGTCATCTTTTGTCTTTTAATTAATGGTTGCTCTTTTTTACTTGTCTATAAATAGGATCATAAGTGAGTAAAAGTGAAAAAGTTTGTGCAATTAATGCTTAGACATTTACAAACCACTTTTACTCCTCCAAAGAGCAACCTAGTCCCTGAGATATCTCAGTGGTTCCTTATAGTTGCCACTTAAGCTTAGCTTAAGTTTAGAGAGGAGACATATCATACTTGTCATTTCAATCCCAAGTGTTTTTTGGGCAAACACTTGGGTATAGATTCTTTTGATTAACTTCTAATAAGAATTTAAACGTTGAAAAACTCTTGTCTTTATCATTTACATTTTTACTTATTTATTTAGTTAATCAATACATTACTAAGTCAAGGAACACGGTTAGGTTAACTTTGTAGTTAAATTTTAATCGTGTAACGGGAACAACACGTTTAATGGCCGACTATCTTGGTGATAACACAAAATATCCAGATTACTATTTTAGACGTTGATATGCTGAAAACTATTTTTAGAAATAGTCCAAGGTATTAAAACTTATATTCAAATTGTCAATCATCTTCCCGAGCATTTTAAATTCTTTGTGGTTCGACCTGATTGTACTGGTCTAGCGAGTTTTAGTGTTATTATGAAATGCACATCCGTCATACGCCAATTGGCATACAGCACAACACCTGATGCATTTGATGAATAATTACAAATGGGGGAGCATTGTGCACGCGATTGTCTAGATCATTTTACTAAGTGCAATATTAAATTGTGTATGCCCGAGTTTTTAAGAAAACCTGACTTCAATGACATTCAAAATTTATACAATGCACATAACGCAGTTCATGGTTTTTCGGGAATGATTGGAAGCATTGATTGTATGCACTGGGAATGGACTAATTTTCCGAAATCATGGCACGGGCAATTTGGGAGAGGTGATAAAAAATACCCAACTATAATGCTTGAAGCCATGTCATACGATTTGTGGATTTGGCATGCCTTTTTTTAGGTAGCAGGTGCGAATAAAGATCTCACCATTTTAAATAATTCTCCATTATTCGGCGACCTTCTTGATGACATCGCCCCTGTGGCTCCGTTTGAAGTAAACGGAGTTACATTTGAAAAAGAGTATTACCTAGCTGACAGGATTTACCTAACGTAGGCAACTTTTGTCAAATCATTTTTGGTTGCACGATGCGAAAAAGATGCCCTATTTAAACGGTTACAAGAAAGTGCTCCAAAAGATGTTGAAAGAGCTTTTGGTGTCCTCTAAGGACGTTGGCATATCATAAACCAACCGGCACGTGCTTGGACTGTGAACAAGCTACGAAGAATCATGTACATGTGCATCATATTGCATAACATGATTTTAAAAGATCAAAAGTATGCGATATCCGAAATGAATGAACTTTATATTAGTTCGCAACAAAATCTGCTACGTGTCTGGATCAAGAGATTTGAAGTGCAACAGAAGAAAGCCAAAGAACTCCGTGATAAACCAACACATGCAAGGCTTCAACGAAATCTTATTGAGCATGTTTGGCAACTAAATGAACAACATCGACAAGAAAAATTAGTTTATAAATAATTTGATGTATTTTTTAAAATTTCGTATGTTTTTTTTATTTTCGTATTGTACTTTGTATTTTTATTTGATGGACATGCCGAGCAAACCAATTTGCTCATTACTTGTTGCTTCTTCTTATCTATCATTTTTTACCTCTCTTTTGTTTTTATATGCAAAATTATATAATTTTGATTACTTTATATAGAAGTGAATTTGAATTGTATCGAAGTTATGACTGAGTAGATGAGTGGTTTGAAGTATTAAATTTTAGTTTGAAAAGGTTAGGTCCAACACAAGCATCAAGTCAACTGTTGGAGTGTTTCACTATTGTAGTTAAAAAGAAGTGAATTTGAATTGTATCGAAATTATGACTGAGTAGATGTGTGGTTTGGAATATTAAATTCTAGTTTGAAAAATGTTAGGTCCAACACAAGCATGAAATCAAGTGTTAGAGTGTTTCACTAGTTAAAGAAATTAATACACTCACCCAATCAATTTAATACATCAACTACACACATCCAATCAATTTATTAAATATACACACCAATATATATCCCCTACATTTTCATTTTCAAAATACTTTTCTTCTAATATCTCAACACACAAACTATTAACTAAAAAATGTCTCAAAAAGATGGGTTTCTTACTTCTCTTCTCAGTATGTCTAACCCACAACAATCGTCTTCCTCAAACCCGTCTACCCCATCGTCACAAAACTCAATTTCTTCCTCGCAACATAAACCGTTTCCTCCGTATGATACACAATATAATATGCCCCAAATGACACCGGGACAAATGTATCAACAATAACTTTCGTATCATCAAAACCAACAACTCAACAACCAATTCCAAAATCTCTAATATCAAAGAAATGCACCACCACAATGTTTTCAACCACAACAATCACAACCACAATTCTTTCAACCACAATTCTTTAAATCACAACAAAACACAACCACAATTCAAAGAACCACAACCGCCACAAAATGAAACCCGTCAACAACGACGTAAAGAAAAACGAGCCGCAAAACCTTCAAAAAAACAACCACACCTACGGTGGACGCAGACGTGGACGTCGACCTTAACTACGTGGTGGCAATGACACGGGTTTTGCAACATTGGACACAAGAGGAATAAAAGTTGTTATGCGAGATTTGGGTTGAAGTTTTCGAGAATAACGAGATCGGATCCGACCGATCCTAAGATTCGTTTTGGTGGCAAGTTACGAACGATTTCAACGAAGCTTCAAAAGGTTGTCATCGTACCAAGGATATGATCACGGGGAAGTGGGCTAGGATTAACAGCGATTGCCAAAAGTTCAACGCTATTTACGAAAATTTAAACCGTAAAAGCGGGGAAAATGACGTTGATCTTTTCGAATGTGCAAAGCTCAATTTTAGTGACGCGCAACCTACTAGGAGAAAGTTTAATCTAGAACATGTGTTGAGTGTCTTGAAAAAATGCCCCAAACGAGACACGGCAGAACCGCTTGATTTGGCTGCTTTTACCGAACTTTTCAGCGATGATGGGAGACCTGCCCCCCCCCCCTCCGCCGGCAAACCTCGAACCACAAGAAAAACCAAATCAAAAATGACGTCGAGCACCGGGAGAAGTCACTCGGAGTCTTTATCTGCGGATTTTAGACACGAAATCCAAGCAGTGGAATCCGCGTACGAGATGAAGAAGGCGAAAGACCGGGCAATAATATAGTGTAAAGAATTAGAGTTTCTCACTGTTAATACCGGCGAGTTGCGGGAAAAACAAGCCATGGTTATCAACAAGAAAAAAGAAGAAATAATGGCAAAATATAATCAAGATTAGTTATTTAAGTTTCGTATGCTTTTTTAGTATGTTTTTTAAGTTTCGTATGTTTCTTTAAGTTTCATACGTTTTTAAGTTTTGTTTTGTATTGTTATTTGAATTAATGAAATTTGTTTATTTGAAAAAATGAAAAAGATTATAAAATTATGGGTGGGTGAGCTCGAATGGGGAAAAGTGGCATGCCACTAGTGAAAGGTGTTTTGGAGTATAAGTGTTGAAAGTAGAGATGCTGAGATAAAACTGAAAAGTTAAAAATGGCATGGCACTACATTTAATGCTCTTAGAGCATCAGGTATCATGGCTAACTTCAACTAGCCATTTGGGTCTCACTCAGTGTCAAATCAACTTTTCCACTTTCAACACTCAAACCTCAAAATACCCCTTCACTCACAACTAACTTCAACTTAGCCATTTGGGCCCCACCCACTATCAATCTTATTTTCTTTTCCATTTTCAAACAAACAAAATTCCATTCATTCAACTAAAAATACAAACAACATTTTTTATTAAAAATAAATGAATAAATAAATAATAATAATAATAATAATAATAATAATAATAATAAAAAAAAAATAAAAAACTTTAACTGAATAACATTTAGCCCACTTATTCCAGCTCACAAAAACTAATAACTTCAAACTGTTAAATCAAAAAGAGAAAAAAAAAAAAAAAAAGTTTACATCTTCTTCACACACACTTAAACACAAAAGACAATTGAAAAAAAAAATGTTATTTGTCTTTATCCTCATTGGATTCTCGGTGAATTGGCTAGTGGTGAGGGACAAGGGTGACGTGGCGAGGGTTCGCATCGCCAAACAACATGCCACCTCGGATTCGATGAGGGTTCTCATTACCACACCCGATCCTTTTAGAACAAGTGCTTTAGACACAAAAGTTATAAAGATATACAATTTTTTTTTTCTTTTATAAATAAACTTTTTTATTTTATTTTAATAAATTATTTACTCAAAAAAGGAAATAAATGTAAACTTACAATAATAAATATGGTCGGTTCCTTTTGCAGCTATAAACAAACTGACGTCACGTCACGTCACCTCACTACTTTATATATTCACCAATCAATAAACACACACACAAACCTTAAATTTTTGCTTACGTCACACTTCTCCTCCTTGTTCTTCTATTTACATCAATCAAATCAACCCAAATTCATTTTCTTTAAAGATTATAATAACAGTTCATAATCAAATCAATGACTAATAATAACAACAATAATCATACACAACGTAAACACTTTGGTTCACATTGGTCAGTCGAATCTGTCAATATCGAATTACATAAAGGCGATGTGTTTAAATCTATGTTTCGAGTTAATGCGCATAATCGAGTTGAGACAAAAATATATTTTTATAAGTTTTTTTTTTTAATGTTTGTTTGTTTGTTTATATAGTGGTTAATGATGTTTTGTGTGTAGGCGTACTGCAAGATTGATGGATTGCCGGTTTATTCGCTATCTTTAGGATTTGACGCGTCTTTATTGCCTTTGAGACTATAGATGGCGTCATCCTGACATTTTTTGAGTGGTGTGTATAACGCGTCCCCTCAACTGTACCTGACATATGTGTTGACCTCAGCAGTACTCGCGTCTTACAGGATGTTTACCACGCGCTTTATTAAATGTGTTATGAACGAGTGGGCGTTTGCCAAGTGTTACTCGCCGATTCGTTTTCTTTGTCTATAAATAGGGCTAGAAAGGTGGGGAGGTTACAACAACGATTAAAGCCTCTTTTCTCTCATTTTTTTCACATCATTTCCAAACCCTAAAAACTTCTTTCAAAAAGGTTTTTTCATAGGCTCTTCATTGTATTATACGAAGGGCCTTTTGTCTTCCTTCGATTTTCGTGGTGTGAGATGAAGAGTAGTTGTTTCAAAGGTGAAGACATTTGTGGTCTGGGATCCGTTACCCGTGTATAGGGGTTGGATATGGGGATACTTTCTCCTCTTCTATCCTTGTCTAACGTTTTCATCCTTTGGGTGTATGTTGATCCCGGTGGAGTTTTGCAAGTGACTGTTAGGATAGAAGGTATGTAGGGCCTTGCAATAGACTTTCTATCTCCCTTTAAGTCCTATCAGGGTGATTTGGTCGTCCTGATGAGAAACTTATGAAAACGTATAAAAACAGACAAAAACATATGAAAACGTATAAAAATGGACAAAACGTATGAAGACGTATAAAAACGGATATTAAATCAAACAAAAAAAAAGGTTCAAACAAATGTGAAATGGTATATTTACACCACTGGATGCTTAGTCCAGTGGTTGGGGCGTTACTTTGTGAAGCAAAAGACCCAAGTTCGATCCCTACCCCTTTTTAATTTATTTTAAAAAATGAGGACAACGGTGCAAAAAACATTAACGGATGGACTAACAGTGCAAATATTATTTTAACATTTAACGGAGAAACTAACGCCCCATCCAAAATAGGGACTGTCTGGGTAACAAGTTTCAAAAATAGATATGTGTTGTGTAATTAAAATGAAATAGGAACTAAATGTGTTATTTGAGGTAAACTACAAGGAAGAAACATGTAATTTAATTTTCGGCGCTAAAAAATGAAATTTGTGTCATACTAATTCCATTAAATGACGGCCTTGTTAAATGCTACGTTTTTCATCATACAGTGGTTTAAAAGGTGCACGTTGGGCGATGCGGGAAGCAGCTAAAATGAGGTAAAGGCTGGAACACCTCTTGGTCGTAACTCACTGTGGTTTAAAAACATTTAAATGGTTCATATGGTTTAGACACCATTTGACTAAACTTTGATTTTGTCAGACTATTTTGTCAAGCTAGCTAAGCTACAAAATTAAATTGGGTGTTGTTAAGTCATCTTCACACTTTACCATTGTACAAAAATTCCACTTTTCAATGAAGAGTATCAAAACATATCCAAAACTTGTACAAATCACAAATCTGGATTTACCAGTACCATCAACCGGTTTTCAGATCTAGATTACAATTTACAAACATAAATCTACATAAAGAATGCACAAACAATATAACAAAGTTTACTTCAAGTCTTCAACTAAATTGGGTAAAGACCATAAAATAACAACGTACTTTCTCCATTTTGCCGAGATGAAACACTAACTTTTTTATAAACATTTAAGCCAACCAAACTCAATTTCTTTGTCCTAATATCATCCAAACTCTCTTTATTTGTCCTAATATCAACAAAAATATATCTGATTTTCCACGTGTAGCTCATTTAATTTACACCTGTATTATTTAATAGTTTTATTATCCTAGTCATTAAAAAAAATCCACGTTGGTTTCCCGCTAAAAAAGTCAACCCTATTTTACCCAATATATACTTCACCCCGTCACTTCCCACTATACACTTTTTTTTTAACTAAACCCTAATTTTTTTCTCAAAACGATTCAATCCTAATTACATGAAATTGATTTGAACAACTAGCGTAATGACTGAAGGTATGCATTATAGAATGATCAATTTGTATTTTTAACTGTTATTATGTAAAGCCCTAATTTATGATGTAACCCTAAATTTCAGGTGAACCGAAGAAGAAGAAATCAAGGAAGGGGGTTTTCACCATTTATGTTAAATATGACGGTTTGTTTACTGGTGGACCTTTGAGATATTCACAAGGTGATATCAAAGAAATTAATGATGTTTCTTTCGAAGGTATGTCCTATGAAAACCTTGTGGAAATATTGAAGAGATTATTTCCAACTAAGTATTTCTATAGGTTGTATTATTGTAAAACGGGTACCCCATTGAAGTTAGGTATAAAAGAGCTTAAGAATGATAATGATGTTTCTGAATTGTTGAAAGCTGGTTATGAGAATGGGAATAAGATGGATGTTTATCTTGAACATGTTGATTATGATGTTTTAGACCTACTTGAAATTGAAGATAAGGAACAAAATGTAGAGGATAATGATGATAGCTATTCTAGTGATGAATGTGAGGAAGTAGATTATGTGGACTTTCAGCATGAGGCTATGATGTAGTAATTAAGAATTTTAGTACAATAGATCCTTTCTTAAACAAGCTTACTAGTTGATAAAGCGAAAAGTGTACCGCTTTTAGGGGGTCATTTAAGCCCTAAATCATATTTATTTGATCAAATATTGCCCTAAATCGTTCCTTTTGTCATTTTAGGTACTTTGGAGAAGAAATCTGGAAAAGGAAGTATTTTGGACGTTTTTGGAGCATAAAAGTGAAGAAAACGACAAAGTCTCCAAAGCTGCTGGAAAAGTACATGTGACGGCGTCAAGGATTGCTCCTGACGGCGTCACGGCTTGGCAAAAGAGGTGGATATGACAAAATACACGTAACGCGCCAGAGAGTTTTGCAATGGAAATCTGACGGCGTCACCCTTTAAGGTGATCAAGGTCGTCACGGTTGAAGTTAAAGAGAGACAGCGTCAAGCACAAATCTGACGGCGTCAACCCTTGACGCGCCAGAGCGGATTTTGGAGGATTAAAGAGGGACGGCGTCAGGAAGACCATCCGGGAACCCTAGCCGCGGCGAGGTGACGGCGTCAAGCTCTATAACATGACGCCGTCAGCCCCTATACTCTATATATAGTTTTGCAATTTTTAGTCATTAGTGTGCAACTTTGTGAGGAGAAACCCTAAGACGAATTTTCTGCCATTTTTAAGGGTTTTATACCCTTGGATCTCCCATGTTTAATTGAAGATAAGTAATCAATTAATCATTCAATATGTCTATGTGTTGTTTGATTATATCTTGTTCTTGTCTTTTAATTAACATGCTAGGCTAGATTTATCTTGTGTTTGCTTAGATCTAATGAAACCTAACTATTGATTATTGGTTGTTGGTGTGTCATTAATTGTATTGGATGATTGTTTATCGATGTTAGGCTTAAGAAAACTGGCTAACCTCCTATACGGTAACTTGCTTGAACGTCTTAAGAAACATGAACCAATGCGTACTAAGGTTTTTATGGTTGTATTTAATGCATGAGCGAATTCTAGTGATCCCATGTTAGGAGCTTCTTAGCTGGCTCGACATAGGAGTGAAGTAGGAGCTTGTAGAGTTGGGGAAGTACGTACGCCACCCCACGATTGGTATTAAGGAATACACCCGTCATCCACGCAATTAATACACACTAATCAACCGGTAAAAGATAGTTAGGGAGTAAGGAAATCTAAGTAAACACATTTCTCTCCATATAAGTTTCACAACCTTTTCATTTTCAGTTATTTTATTTTATTTGCAATTGTAGTTATTTGGGTTAGTTGACTAGCAACTAATTCCGCCCACTCCTTCAAACCCGAGATTTTACTTGCTTTCATAAAATTATAAAAATACAAAAAGAATCTTCCCTCACCCTTAGACCTATTAGAGTAGTTTTTCAATCCTAACGACACTATTCCCTAGAGAACGATCAATCCCCCGGTACTTGCCACTTCACTATACTACATCGGTCAGGTACACTGCCTGGTGGGGATTGCAAGCCTCTTGAGATCCCTCGAGAGGTAAAACCTGTTGTAAGGTCGCAAAACCACGCATCAAGTTTTTGGCGCCGCTGCCGGGGAATAGTTATTGTTTAGGTTGAATTTTTTATTTTTATTAGGTCTACTCACTAGATTCCTTTCTAGTGAGATTTTTATTTTATTTTTCTAGGTTTTTCTTTAGTCTATCTTTTTTCTTCGTTTCTTTGTTCGTAACCATTACCATCCGACATCATGGAAGGTGGTAATATCCTCGATCCCAACAACCCACCACCACAACAACACCCACCTCCTAGAGCCCGTACCTTAGGAGACTACTCCCGTCCTAGCCACCATGGCTATCGAAACACCATTGAGCTCACTCAAGGAGCCAATGTCACTCCCTTGCGATCCGACACCATCCGGTTGGTGCAAAGCGGATGCGCATTCCATGGACTTCGTTCCGAAGATCCTAATCAACATCTCAAGGACTTTCTCAAAATCGTTGATTCCATAGACCTTGATGTTGCCACTCGAGAGACGACCCGACTACGTCTCTTTCAATTCTCTCTGCGGGACCAAGCTAGTCAATGGCTAGAGCGTCTACCCGCAGGATCCATTACCTCTTGGGATGATCTCACCACTCGTTTCCTCGCTCAGTTTTTCCCACCAGGAAGAACTACCAAGCTAAGGAATGATATCTTGATGTTCCAACAACGTCAAGGCAAACCCTCTACGAGGCATGGACTCGATTCAAGGACTTACTCCAAAAAGTCCCTCACCATGGCATAGAACTTTGGCTCCAAGTCCAAATCTTCTATGACCATATCAATCTCTCCACGAGGCAAACCATTGACCAATCGGCTGGTGGTAAGCTACGTGATCTAAGTGCGGAACAATCATGGGCTCTCCTGGAAGATCTTGCTCTTTATGACAACGAAAGTTGGAGTGATCCCCGTGATTTGAATAAAACAGTCAAGGCAATATCTTTGCCTTCGAACAATTCAAGCACTTCCGACCGTAGGATCATAGAACTTGAAGACCAAGTCAAGTTTCTTATGAAATCCTACGAGGCTCCTAAACCTTCAAGCCAAGTGAACAAAATCACTTCTTCATGTGAATTATGTAGTGGTCCCCACGACACTCGTGATTGCATGGAACTCCCCGAACAAGCTTTTGCGGACTACGCATCCTCGCGTACCGACGGAGCGGGAGACAAGTGGTACACTTTCAAACCCGAGCCAAACCCCTACGATGATTCATACAACCCCTCATGGAAAAATCACCCAAACCTTAGGTGGAAACAAAACCAAAACGCACAACAAACCAATTCTTCCAACCCACCTAATCGTTTCCAATCAAGCGGTTCCAACTCGAACCGTACTTTCAACAACAATCCTTCCAGCAATGGTAGTACCAATAACTTTGAAGGATTGATGTCCCAATTTATGGCATCTCAAGAAGCTCGTTTGGCCAAGTTTGAAGCCGATTTCAAACAAAAACAAAGCGAGATGACCAATAAGATTGACACTTTGTTGAAAGCCCTCAATGACCGAGAAATAGGAGCACTCCCTAGCAACACAGTCAAGAACCCGAAACTAAACGTCAACGCCATCTCGTCGGTTTCGTCTCCTAGTTCTTGTCCACAATATTATTCGGTCAATTCCATGAGCTCGTGTTTCAAACAAACCCAAGTCGTTCAAAATGACCAAGAAGTTATGATATCCAAATTGGTTAACAACATAGTTGAAACACCTCCCACTCAAAACCTTGACAATGAATTCAAGGAGCTCCACCTTGAAAGTCCGGTTATTGATGTGTTGGATGAGAAGAAGCTCAAGTTAGGCGAAAAAGGGACCGCCTTCGTTCAAAACAAGCTACCTAAGAAGTTAGATGATCCGGGCTTATTTGTTCTACCTTGCAAGATCGGTAATTCGGAGGCTTATGACACATTAGCCGATCTTGGATCAAGCCTTAACCTACTTCCGTTACCTCTCTACACCTCTCTAAAACTAGGAAAACTTGAAGAAACCGAGGTGATAATAGGCTTAGCGGATGGGAGTGTTGCTTACCCAGTTAGAGTAGTCAAGGACGTGTTAGTACACATAGGAAAACTAACCATTTTAGCCGATTTCCACGTCCTTGATATGGTTAGCGACCCTACATGCCCCTTGTTGATAGGTAGAGGATTTTTGGCGACCGCTAGTGCTATGATTGATTGTAAAGAATCTAAGATAGCGGTAGGAGAAGGTGATACTTGGTCAGTCTATGATGTGAAGAAACATGCTTATGATACTAGTGATGAACCAACACCCCATTGGTTAGAATTAAATAGGAGACCATCTAGATATGGACCTTGGATCGATAGAGACTTCATAGGACCCCAACGCCCATTTTACCTAGAAGAGGACTTTGTGAACCGAACACATACGGTAGAGCAACTCTTGGCTAGGGACACTGAATTGGATCCATTTGAAGACCCTCTAGTTTTTAGGAAGATGATTGATTTCCTAGGAGTTTTGCCAATTAACCTAAGGATGAATAAGTGGACTTGTGAGGACGATGATCATAAGTGGGATTGGGACAAACCACCCAAAGATGGAGATGGGTCATGGCATATTAAGATGACATTGTATGACCCGGATGGAGAAAAGTTTGAAAAGATATATTGTACTGAGCGGACCAATAGGAAACTTCAATCCAAGCTTAACCCTAAAGACGTCCTCGATGACGAACTCACTTACATAGGGTAGAAGGACTTTGAGTCTAGCTATAAGACTCGTTAATAAAGAAAAGCGCTTCTTGGGAGGCAACCCAAGCTTTATTTGATTTGTGTGTTTATTTATTTGTTTGTTTGATTTTATTTGCTTCCGTATGTAGGTTTAATTTTTATTATTATTGATTCATGTTCAAAACTAAATTGTGAAAATGCTTTATCTTGTTTTTAACTTCGTCTTAACTACATATAAAGGTATTTTGCAAAAGATAAGTGTAAGGGAAATCCAAATCGGTTTATTAGAACAAATGAACATGAATCATAACAATAATAAATTAACATACATATTAGTAATTGTTTGAGTCAAATGCTTGTATCGAGTCATAATGATATTTTGCAGGAATTCCAGGAAGTAAGGTATAGGTTTTTCCAGAAATTTTCCGGAAACTTAACATGAGAATTCTGTCAGATCATTTCTGACGGCGTCAGGCATTACAACCTGACGGCGTCAGGTTTTAATTTTCTGAAATTTTTGAAAGTTTTGTTTTTCTACCGGAATCATAAAAAGTTTTTATTAAATCTATAACTTATAAACTCCAGGAATCTGCAAAATAATCATTCCACAAGCATTATATCCTTATATAGATTTATCCCGCCGTTGTTATGCAGGTTTTCGTGTTTGTTTTCTCAGGTTTAACAGGTTATTTTGGACAAGGAGATGTATGTGGAATCAAGCTTTTGGCGATGCATTAGTCTTGGAGCTTCTACATTCTCTTGGAAGAAGATTTAACCATGTCACCTCTTTATCCACCAAACGAATCAGGGGAGTATTTGATTTCATTCTTTTACCTTGTTACTTTTACATCTTGTTATTTGAACATTGGGGACAATGTTCATCTCAAGTGTAAGGGGGGGTAAAGTACGATACTTTAGAGAATGCTATTAGGCTTGATTTTTGTTTGTTTAATGATAGATGTGTAATAAAACTGAGATAAATACCTGTTAGGGCAATTTTAGTGCCAAATTTAAAATTTTTTACAACATATAGGAGTGAAACTTTGGTCTTAATGAGCGTCTCACGGATAGGAGTTATATGACTAGCACAAAACCGTACCACTAAAAAAAAATTTCACCCCCAAATATGTGAGGTTCGCCCCTAGAATTGGTAGGAAAAGCATTTATGCTATGATGTGTGTACCGGTAGCACTTAGATTCTAGAACTTGCGTTAGGACCATTCCGAGGCCACAAGTGAGACTACATTCGTGTAGTTAGATTTACTACATGATAAGAGGCATTAGGATTAACCCATTGTTTTACACCTGTGTTTTTGTTATAATTACGTTGGCTACATTGGTCAAGTAATTCTCCCACACCCTTTGCGTTGTACTCATTTTTAGTACACGATACCCCTAGTACACCCCTCAGAGCCTATCTATTCGTTTCTAACTTTAAGCATTTTACTTAAAGTAAGAATTTGTTTACACCCCACTTAAATGTACACCCAAATCGCCTTAGCCTACCTTGTATGCACTCATTTTTAGTGCATTATTGTGACAACATTTGTTTAAACCCCAAGTTAATTATCTAATTGATTGCATGGTTGCTAAGTCAAGTCATATCCTTGTACATATTGTTTTGGGACGTTTGGGACTCATGGGTAAAGTACTAGTGTAATGGAGTAATGGGGAAGAACAACATTATTACCCCCATATGTGCTAAATATTTTAAAAGTACTCCAAGTGTTTCGATTATCTTAATTCGAGTCATTAGAATAATTATTTGTAAAGTTATGTAAAAGTTCAAGTGTAAGGGGAATGCAACGCCCCTATGATGTATTATTTTGGATGGTAGGGCAAGAGTGTATGAAAAAAAAATCGAAAAAAATCAAGAAAAAAACAAAAAAATGAGAAAAAGAAAAGTAGAAAAAACATACGGACTACCATCCCGTTTCATTTTATGTTTTTTTTATGTTTTTGTTATTTTGTTTTTAGCTTAAGTCGAGTCTAGTCTTGGCTTAGCAACGCCATATTGTACATGTAATTAATCAAGATCTTTAATTCGCCACCAGTAAAATATCCCTTATCCAACAAATCCGTGTTTATCATATCCCTACACCTAACGTTATAAACCGTTTAAAAGCCCTATTTGATAGTTTATCTTAGGTGCTTACGCCTAGTGGAGGAGGTTTTTGATCCTTTCCCAAGCCTATGGTAATCTATTTGCTATGACAGGTAGTGAGAGAGATTATCCATTTTCATTTATGAGATATACTTTTATGACACCTGAGAGATGTGAGTAAGTAAACACTACTTGTGAGGTGCTAGTGTGTAATCTCCGTGCTTATTATGATTAAAGTGGAACGACTATTTGTTGTAATTACTTTTATATTAGCGTTAAATGACCCCTAACTTGTATTTTGATTAGAATAAAAGCACATTTGCTTGAGGACAAGCAAATCTCAAGTGTAAGGGTATTTGATGAAGCGAAAAGTGTACCGCTTTTAGGGGGTCATTTAAGCCCTAAATCGTATTTATTTGATCAAATATTGCCCTAAATCGTTCCTTTTGTCATTTTAGGTACTTTGGAGAAGAAATCTGGAAAAGGAAGCATTTTGGACGTTTTTGGAGCATAAAAGTGAAGAAAACGACAAAGTCTCCAAAGCTGCTGGAAAAGTACATGTGACGGCGTCAAGGATTGCTCCTGACGGCGTCACGGCTTGGCAAAAGAGGTGGATATGACAAAATACACGTGACGCGCCAGAGAGTTTTGCAATGGAAATCTAACGGCGTCACCCTTTAAGGTGATCAAGGTCGTCACGGTTGAAGTTAAAGAGAGACGGCGTCAAGCACAAATCTGACGGCGTCAAACCTTTGACGCGCCAGAGCGGATTTTGGAGGATTAAAGAGGGACGGCGTCAGGAAGACCATCCGGGAACCCTAGCCGCGGCGAGGTGACGGCGTCAAGCTCTATAACATGACGCCGTCAGCCCCTAACTCTATATATAGTTTTGCAATTTTTAGTCATTAGTGTGCAACTTTGTGAGGAGAAACCCTAAGACGAATTTTCTGCCATTTTTAAGGGTTTTATACCCTTGGATCTCCCATGTTTAATTGAAGATAAGTAATCAATTAATCATTCAATATGTCTATGTGTTGTTTGATTATATCTTGTTCTTGTCTTTTAATTAACATGCTAGGCTAGATTTATCTTGTGTTTGCTTAATCTAAGGAAACCTAACTATTGATTATTGGTTGTTGGTGTGTCATTAATTGTATTGGATGATTGTTTATCGATGTTAGGCTTAAGAAAACTGGCTAACCTCCTATACGGTAACTTGCTTGAACGTCTTAAGAAACATGAACCAATGCGTACTAAGGTTTTTATGGTTGTATTTAATGCATGAGCGAATTCTAGTGATCCCATGTTAGGAGCTTCTTAGCCGGCTCGACATAGGAGTGAAGTAGGAGCTTGTAGAGTTGGGGAAGTACGTACGCCACCCCACGATTGGTATTAAGGAATACACCCGTCATCCACGCAATTAATACACACTAATCAACCGGTAAAAGATAGTTAGGGAGTAAGGAAATCTAAGTAAACACATTTCTCTCCATATAAGTTTCACAACCTTTTCATTTTCAGTTATTTTATTTTATTTGCAATTGTAGTTATTTGGGTTAGTTGACTAGCAACTAATTCCGCCCACTCCTTCAAACCCGAGATTTTACTTGCTTTCATAAAATTATAAAAATACAAAAAGAATCTTCCCTCACCCTTAGACCTATTAGAGTAGTTTTTCAATCCTAACGACACTATTCCCCTAGAGAACGATCAATCCCCCGGTACTTGCCACTTCACTATACTACATCGTTCAGGTACACTGCCTGGTGGGGATTGCAAGCCTCTTGAGATCTCTCGAGAGGTAAAACCTGTTGTAAGGTCGCAAAACCACGCATCACTAGTGATAAGGGTTTATTTAGGACTTATGTTCATAAACAAGCCCCTGTAAGTCTACCTGAACCAGAAGAAGATCCTGAGCAGAACACAATAGACCCTGCTTATAAGGTTAAGAAAGGTGTTGTTTATCCAACTTTTAACCCTGATATACCTTGGAATAAGATGAAACCCATCTTAGGTATGAGGTATGAGGACTCTCAACAACTGAAATTTGCTTTGGCCAACTATGGTGTAGCAAATGGTTATCAGTTATGGTATATGAAGAATGACTGGAGGTCTGTTTTGGTATACTGTGGTAGGAATGTTGATGAGGGCAGATGTGCAGCTAAAAAAGGTGACAAAAATAGGTTGATGGCAAACCAGAAAAAGGCTCTATTGAATAAAGGTGAAGAAGTTGTTAGAAATGATTGTGGGGAGGGTACAAGTAAAAGAAAGAAGCAAAAGGTCAAAAAGAAACCAGTGAAGAAGAAGATTTCACCTCTCAAGAGTGAAATTTAAGATAGATGTCAGTTTAGGTCAGTGTAAAAGGGCAAAACAGAGGGCATTATATGAGCATGAAGGTGGTCTAATAGAGCATTACAGTAAACTATATGAGTATAGAAATGCTGTTTTACAGACTTTATATAGTTAACAATTTTAAGAGTATTCTGTTTTAACTATTGTTTTTTATCTTGTCAGGCATTGGGATGTATATCCTAGTAGTTTCCAAGTTCTTGAAGTCAGGAAAGGAGATGAGAGTTATGCTGTCAATCTACTACACAAGGTATGCTCCTGTAAGCATTGGGAATTATGTGGTGTCCCATGTGTGCATGCTGTAGCAGGCTATATGCATTTGGGCAAAGAAAGTGATGAAGGTGTGAGTCATTGGTATAGTCAAGATAAATGGTTTAGTGCATATCAGTTTTCAATTAACCCAGTTTGGGGATCAAAAACCTGAAAAAAGACCAATGACATACCACCTTTACCCCCACTAGTTAGAAAGATGCCTGGTAGACCTCAAAAGGCAAGAATCAAATCACCAAATGAGAATAATGGTGTTCAAGTTGGTAGGGTGGGTAGAACTATGACTTGTTCAAATTGTTGGCAAAAGGGACATAACAAGGCAGGTTGTAAAAATCCCACACAACCTAAACCTCAAACTGAGAAAAGGCAACCAGGAAGAAACAGAGAAACTGGACATGGTCAATGTGCATCTAGAGCTGGTAGGGGTGGTAAGGCTGGCAGAGGTGGTAGGGGTAGCAGAGGTGGTAGGGGTGGTAGGGGTGGCAAAGGTGGTAGGGGTGAAGCTGCAATTAACATGTGGAATGTGAATTCATATGATGATATACCATTACAACAGGTACTTTAACATTATTTTTAGTCATGAATGGAACATGAGTTTAATAACAGTATAACAAAATTTCGAACTTGTATAACAGAGATTACAAATGCAACATGATGAGGAAGTATTTATGGAAGAAAAGGCAAAGGCAAAGCAGTTGATACAGTTGCATCAGCAACATCAACAATTGTTAGTGGCAAAGGCAAAGCAGTTGATACAGCCACTTCATTACCAACTGAAACACCAAAAAAGAAAAAGAACATGAACAAGTGGATGGAGAAGGCATATGTGGGTGGTGTAAGGATTTATCACAAGAACCGTGGCAGATCTGAAAGAATCAAGAAACTACAGATGAGCAAAGCATATCAGTTTGACCAAGAAGGAACTGGTTCTACCCCTGAGAAAGCATTTGGAGTTTCTGATTCTGAATAGTTTAAGTATGTTAGGATTATAACTATGTTTTAATGGTCTGTAATGAATATTTAGGATGCTAATCTGCATATATGTTGGTTTACTTTTGGACAGTATTGGTGGACACAAAAGCATGTGGGCACATGCTTTGTGGTATCTTTTGTAAAGAAGCTTTAAGTGGCTTTTGACCACCTTGAATGAACCAATATTGCAGTATTTTAATCCATTTGCAGTTTTTTATACATTTGCCATCTTGAATGAACCAAAAAGTAGTGACACTAATCCTGTTATTGTGTTATCAGTTGCATCAGCAACATCAACATTGTGCTATTTTGTACCAAATGCTTTTTTGCCAATATGCCAAAGTACCAAATACCAATTGCCAAAAAAAAAGTCATTTCATTATAAAAGGATACCCATTACAATTGTCTACTACATTAAACCTGCTACAACCAACATGCTTCAACCAAAACACCATCATACTTTTGCCAAACTAACCTTACCCTACCCTTTTACATCAGTAACATGAAAATTTGTTGCTTGCATCAGTAACATCAACACAAACCTGCTACAACTAACCTAACCCTATTACACTAAAACAGAAACCAACCCAACACAAACAAGATAACAATTGACTTCAAAATTAAGCAACTTTTTTGACTTTTCTTCATTTGAACCTTAAGTTGCTCCATTTCAACAGCCAAAACAGCAAGTTTCTCTTGGCTTGTTACTTCATTTTGCACTTGAACCCTTTCGTAAAGAGTCAAAGTCTTGTACATCTCATACAAATGAGCTTTGTACCATTCATTGTCTAACTCAGGATCACACCAATCCCATACCGTACACTTCCTTACCCCTGTTTTCTGCAATCAAAATTAAGTGATGTTAGCATAAAAGAGTTACATAATCAACATTCGAGCAACTTACATATCTGTTAGGGCAACAAACAAAACGTCTTGCAGGGTTTAAAGGGGTCCAAGAGGTGAGAGACATTAGAGGAAGCCCGCATTTGCACTCAATTGACGACATCCTGCAATTGGATTAGAAATTAGGGTTTATCAAATGGGAAATTCGTGTTTTGATTTGGGGGTAAAAGACCAAACGGGTTTATAAAAGGGGGAAGATTTTCGGGTTTGGTTCGAGTTTTTTTTTTGGGTATTATAATATGCCATGTAGGCAAACGGGCATAGCCAGGTGGAAATATCAAGGATTTAAAAAAATATATATATTACGTGGAAAAGCAAAAATATATTTTTGTTGATATTAAGACATAGAAAATAAGTTTGGTTGGCTTAAATGTTTATAAAAAAGTTAGTGTTTCATCTCGGCAAAATGGAGAAAGTACGTTGTTATTTTATGGTCTTTACCCAACTAAATTTACATAATCTTTACAAAAACTTACAAAATAATTTACACAAGAAAATACATAATAAACTTTAAAACCAAATTCACCAACAAACTTTATAAAAAAAACACATTAACCGGTGATATTAGCAGGTTTCGATTCCGGCTTAACGGCGACGGAGGCGGTGGATTCTGGGGACAATAGATCTACAAAAACTTAGATCTATAAAAAACCTAAAAAAATCAGTTTATAAAAAATAAAAAAACTCGAACAAAATAAAACCCTCAAAATAATGGGATTAAGAAAACAGATTTAGAAACAAAAAAAGATCCAAAAAAACTATACAAACTTCGGTGGTTGGAAGTTAGTGGTGGTGGCGGCGGGTCGTCTTTGATGGTGATGGTGGTTTTCAGTGGTGGTGGGTCCGCTGTGGTAGTGGTGTTTTGTTAGATCTAGGGGTGGGGTGTGTGTGTTTATGGGAAGGAAGAGAGAATTATTTTTGTGGTTAGATCTAGGGTATTTTTGTTTGTTAAATGTGTTTGTTAGTTTGTGTTTGTGGAGAGAGAAGGAGATGAAGTAAACCGAGTGTGTATGTGTGTGTAAGTGTATGTTTATGGGTAGAGTAATGATTGAAATGGTGTGTATTTCTTAGGTTGGTGGTGTCCAAACCCACAAAGCCCATTTAAATATGTGTTATAACATTTTTCTACTTTTTAAAAGTGAATGACTTGAGCTAAATGATAAAGCTAGAGATAAACTTAGAAATATTGTACGAACTTTTACCAATAATGATTGGGGCAAATCATTGTTGCAGCCTAACATATTTGCTGTAAAAAGAAAACAATTTTACAATTTATATGTTTACTTTTCAACATTTTTTACTTTGTATAATTGATCATTCCTTATATCTTTGCAGTAGGTAAAATCCTTGCAGCCAACAACATGGATCATTTTCCCTAATGATTGTTAGCGAAACACTCTAGAATCATATGCATGAAGTCATGAAGGTACACACGTATAGTTGTTAGACTCGAATAAGTCAACTAACTAGATGGCTTGAGAATGCACTTGACTCGCATGACGACTATTGATTTATGCTTGACATGTAACGAGCCGACTTGACTCGTGTCTCGTATGAGTCTCGTAAGAGCGCTAGGTACTGTGGCGCCCTCCTCACGCCAGTTCGATGTGGCAACCAATTTGGCGGCGCCAGTGTTGAGCCAGGGTACCCCCACCTCCTCGCGCCAAGTGGTTGAGCCAGTAAACTGGCAAGCGTGAGTTGTGTTTTTTCTTTTTCTTTTTTATCTTTAAAATGGGTTTGTGTTTGTGTTGTGCTTTTTAGCAGTATTTGCTCAAGTGCGTGAAATTTTGTGAAGTTGTGTGTGTTGCCTTTTATTTATAGAGAGGTGAATAGGGTTTAGAGATAAACGGATAATCAACGGTTGCTAGGGAGTAAAGTGTTGATTATATGAGTAGCAAACAAGGAGGGACATGTGCACTATCCTCATTGGCTCGTATAAAGTGGTGCTTGTCGTGCGTCCTCATTGTACAATGTCAGATGATACATCTTAACCGTTAATGACAGTTGGAGAGCAGTAGTATTATGATGAGTTTTATCGGGCTTTACGTGGCCTGTGATTTAAGTCGAGCCGCTATCAAGTATTTAGACACAAAAGTTATAAAGATATAATTTTTTTTTTTCTTTTATAAATAAACATTTTATTTTATTTTATTTTAATAAATTAATCACTCAAAAAAGGAAATAAACATAAATTTACAATAATAAATATGGTCGGTTCCTTTTGCAGCTATAAAGAAATCGACCGTCACCTCACCTCACCACTTTATATATTCACCGATCAATAAACACACACAACACAAACCCTAAAAAAATTTCTTACGTCACACTTCTCCTTCTTCTTCTTCTTCTATTACATCAATCAAATCAACCCGTATTCATTTTCTTTAAAGATTATAATAATAGTTCATAATCAAATCAATGACTAATAATAACAACAATAATAATCATACACAACGTAAACACTTTGGTTCACATTGGTCAATCGAATCTGTTAATATTGCATTACATAAAGGCGATGTGTTTAAATCTATGTTTCGAGTTAATGCGCATAATCGAGTTGAGGTAAAAAAAATATTATAAGATTTGGTGTGTGTATGTATATATATATATATTTTGTTTGTTTGTTTGTTTGTTTGTTTGTTTATATAGTGGTTAATGATTTTTTTTTGTGTGTAGGCGTATTGCAAGATTGATGGATTGCCGGTTGATGTTCTTATTAGTGGCTTTCATAGCCAAAATCGCGCTGTAAGTTTTTCCATTTTTTTATTGAATTTATCTTTGTCAATTAGAATAAACTAGACGAATTCCGGGATGTTGTATAGCGGCTAATAATTGTACTTGTGAACTTGTGGTTCTGGTGTGGTGTGACTCTTGATTCAACACTTACGAGTTCAATTTGTAGTCATTGCTAGAAAATAATTTATGGGTTATAAACGAAAAATGATAAAAGTTTGAGGATTAAACAATATATAAAATATTAATTTAGTGGTGGATGTTGTTACCATTTTTAATCAAGGGTAGATTAGGGAAATCACTTTACTTTTTTTTAAAGAGTTTTTAAGTTTCAAGAATAGCAAATTTGCTTTATAAGTAGTAAAGATTTTATAGGAATTAGGTTATTGAGTAATTTGATCCTGTAAATCGCCAAGTAGCTTCTGCGATATAGCTGTTGTTGTTTCTTTCTTTGTTTTTTAGTAGTTTATTACTTAGAATCTTTGTGAATTACTAGAGGCGGAAAACTGGGCAAGCCGGGCTGGTGATAAGGTTTCCGGTTGAAAATTGTAGCTAGGATTGAAACGCGTTTGGTGCGATTGTCGTAAACAGTTAATGGGTTAATATTTGATAAAACAGTGTGTTATTATGATAATAATATGAGTTTCTAAATTAGAACAGTCTAGGAGGTTTCAAGCATTAAATTCCACTTTGGTTTAAACGTGTGCATATGACCCATTAGGGATAAACCATAACAGAAAGAGCTTATTTCAACCACAGAAAGAGCTTCCAGCATCTGATTATTTTTTAATTTTTATTGTCCAATGTTAATTCTATGGCATTAATAGTTTGGTTATTATCATCTCGTCGATTCAGGTAGAAGGAGATATTGTTGCTATTCAAGTAGATCCTCTTTCATGCTGGACAAAGATGAAAGGTTCAATTGAGGCTTCGCCTTCTGCCACTCCAGTCACGGAGGACAATAAATTGGTTGCAGGAGTCTCAAAATCCGATAACGAAAACTGCAAGAGAAAGAAAAAGACAGATGCAAATGGCTGTTTTCCTGGCGAAAATGTCGGCCAAGAGCCAACTAAATCTGCAAATAGTAATAACCACATTGAGCTAGATCAATCAGCCGAAGTAACTGTCGTGGAAAAGCTATGCACTTTGATTAGTAAATTTCCATCGAAGCGGCCAACAGGTAGAGTCGTGGGTATCATTGAATATTCTCCTCGTAGGAAAACTGTTATTGGTTTCCTTAGAATCAAGCAGTGGTTGTTTAATAGGGAAAGTTTCAAGGACACTAAGAAGACTAAACTTCCGTTGTTATCTCCAAAACGTGATTATATCCAACTTATACCCACTGATCCAAGATTCCCTAAAATGATGGTTGCTGTAAAAACCTTGCCTAACACCATCATGAAAAGATTAGAGGATTGTGATTTAGCACTTGAAATGGAACTTGTTGGTGCGGAGATTGTTGAATGGAGTGAAGTGCATGATAGTCCGTGTGCATATATTGTACATATCTTCGGACGAGGAGGAGAAGTAGAACCACAAGTTTCTGCTATTTTATTTCAAAACTCAGTTAATACTTCTGAATTTTCTCCTGAGGCAATCTCGTGTGTCCCTAATGTTCCGTGGAAAATACCTGAAGAGGAATTTCACAATAGAATAGATTTAAGGAACCTTTGTACATTCACCATAGATCCTGCTACTGCATCTGATCTTGATGATGCTTTATCAGTTGAAAAGTTGCCAAATGGTGTATATAGAGTAGGTGTTCACATTACGGATGTGTCATATTTTGTTCACCCACATACCGCATTAGATTTAGAAGCCCAAATGCGATCCACAAGTGTGTACCTAATGCATCAGAAACTGCCAATGCTGCCACCGGTTCTTTCAGATAATCTAGGTTCACTTAGTCCGGGGGTGGAAAGACTTGCTTTTTCTGTTATGTGGGATATTAATCTTGATGGGGTGGTTCTAGACCGTTGGATAGGGCGTACCGTTGTTAAATCTTGCTGTAAACTCTCCTATAAACATGCTCAAGACATTCTTGATGGGGTAATAAATGTTGAGGGTCTCCAATTGCATAGCCATTTCACATGGTCGGAGTTGATTAATTCGGTTCAAAATCTTTATGAAATATCTACAGTTTTGAAAGAAACTAGGGTTAAAAATGGCGCATTGTCTCTTGACCATCCGGAAATTAAGTTCTTATTTGACGAAAATGAAAACCCTTATGATATTGTTTTTTCCGGAAGTGAAAAATCCGAATTTCTTGTTGAGGAATTTATGCTTTTGGCTAATACAACAGTTGCTGAGGTCATAACTAGGGCCTACCCTTCTTGTGCTTTGTTAAGAAGACATCCTGAACCTAATTTGTCAAAATTGAAAGATCTTGAAGCTTTTTGTGGCAAATTAAGTTTACAGTTGGATACATCTAGTTCCAGTTTATTTCATGAGTCTTTGGAATCCATAAGGCATGAACTGAAGGATGATTCTGTATTATTGAACGTTCTTATGAACCATGCTGCGAAACCAATGCAAATAGCATCTTATTTTTGTAGTGGGGATGTGATAGATAATGGTAATGATTGGAATCATTATGCATTGGCTGTCCCTCTCTATACACACTTCACTTCTCCATTAAGACGTTATCCAGATATTGTTGTACATCGGACATTGGCTGCAACACTAAAAGCAGAAGGGATGTTGAATTTGAATGGTACGAAATCGGTGACAAGATGCTTCACGGGTTTGTCTTTTAACAAAGAAGAAGTTGAAACATTTGCTGTTAAAAAAGCATTGGCTGATGCAGCAGTGAAATACATGGTTCCTTCCACGGAAGTACTTGCTGATGTTGCTACTCATTGTAATGAAAGAAGACTGGCTACTAGGCTTGTAAAAGATGCAATTGATAAGCTTTACATGTGGCTGTTGCTGAGGAATAAAGAGGTAATGTTAATATATTGTTGGGTTTAATTCATCTTCTGGTTATTATCTTCTCTATTGTTCACTTGCTCCTGCAATTGGACAGTTTTAGCTGTTCAGTGGAGGTGGCAGAATGGGCGGGTTTGGGTAACGGTCAAAACGGTTCAACATGTATGGGTTTCGTAACCCGAAATACTTCATTTTCAAAATTTGTAGATTTTCATAAACAGTTGGCGTGGTAAATATGATTACGGAAGTATGCTATTTCAGTAAAAAACTATTTTATGCACAAAAAGTGGCCCTTCCTGTTTTGCTAATGTTCTTTTACTTAACATGTTTGACCCGTTAGAGATCAAATACAACCCGAATCAACCCATTCATAAGTAAATGGGTGGGTCGAATTTACCACAACTGCTTACCAGCTTTTCTAGGTTTAGTTATTTTAAACAAAAAAGTATATACTTGTTAAACAAAGTATCTTTCCACAGGCTATAAACACTTTCGCTATATGTATTAGGTCATGCTATACTGTATGACACCCCTGACCCGTGATATACTTGATCAGATCTCTTGACTGATTCAGTTCTCTGAATGAAACAAATTCTGTTATAAGTATTGGTAGTAGCATGATTTGACTTTATTTTGTGATGACTGCAGGTTTTCCTTTCGGAAGCTAGAGTATTGGGTCTGGGACCAAGATTCATGTCCATATATGTCACCAAGCTAGCTGTGAGTGCTTTTATCCCATAGTGTAGAAGTAGCATGACTTGTAATTCCACAGGATCAGTTTTGACCCATTGAAAAAATGGGTCAATTCAGGCTATGTTTTAAGTGGCGGGTAAAACAAACAATTTTATCCAAAATGAATTGAAAATCATTTGCAAATGCATATTTAATGCATTACACTTACTAAGGGCCCGTTTGGTTTGTAGGTGGGTTTAGATTTGGATTTGTATTTGGGAATGGTTTGAAAGATTTGAAATAGGTTTGAGAAAAAAGTAGGAGAGAGAAAATATATTATTATATAGAATAAAAAACATTATTTAAAAATAAAAAAGTATAAAAATAAATACTATAAAAGCTGAATTCTATGTCCATGAGAGAAGAATTAAAAAAAAAATTATAAAACATCACACCCACACATATTGCCATGAATCAATCTATGGGTGTGTACGCACCTTTTTATTCCTGGACCCACAACCAAAATTAAACCAAACGTTTGTATTCAAGTGTGATTCCATTCTTTTCATACCATACCACCATAACAAACAGCACCTAAATCATTTTATTCAAAATAATATTTTTGTATGGGTCATATTTACCCAACATAAACACCCTAATGCCATATTACCCAAAACATGCTTTAACTACATTGTATATCATACATTCAAAACTTGTATTTTAGGTATATATGGCATTTTGATGTTTAGATTGGGTATATATGGAATTATCCTTTTTTTAAATATAGGTTTTCCGTTTATACTTGCTAATCAACTAGAAAAATGATTGTTGGACCTACTAATCATGCCTACAAATGTACCTAATGATTTGATTGGTTGATTTCAAAAAATGATTGGTGGAAATTTGGAGAGAGAAAGTACATAATACAATTGTACAAGTGATTTATGCATTAGGCATGTTTTTAGGCTTGTGTTGTAGGTCTAAATAGCATTACTCTTTTTTTAAATATAGGTTTTCCGTTTATACTTGCTAATCAACTAGACAAAAAGTATTAAGTTTGAAACGAAAAGTGTTTTTGACCTGTTATCTAGCCTGCCCAATTTTTTAACTCTTAAGAATTTCATATAACTTCGTAATCATGTTTGTTGTGTGCATTCATGCTTCTAGATTGAGCGACGGATATACTACGACGAGGTTGAGGGTCTTACCGCAGAATGGCTTGAGACTACATCCACATTGGTACTGAATTATTTTCCAAGCAACCGCTTTCACAGGAGAGGAAGCACTAGTAAATTCAAGACGATTGAAGATGTTTCATTGGTTACTTCCTCATACAATAGATCAGAACCAGAACTAGATATATGTGAAGACATTGAGCCAGTTGTCTTTCCACTCGTGCTGAATCTGTTCTCAACAATTCCTGTTGCACTTCATCCTATTGCTGGGGAAGATGGGCCACTGGATATAGGGGCAAGGCTATACACAAGCTCATATTTTTAAATTTTACACAAAAAGTTTTTTTAACCTTTTTTTGCTAAAAGCAAGCAGGCGACTTAAAACATAGGATTCTTGCTACTTTACCCAAAAAAACAAAGGTTTCTTGCTACGGACCCTGGTGACATAAGTGTCAATAGAACAGGTGACTGATTGAAAGATAAGAATACTGTCTACAGAAAACTTTATAGATGAATATAGGCTTGTTGGAAGATATAGAAAAGAGAAGTGTTTATGATGGTAGCTGCTTTTATATTTTTTACCTAGCAGATTGCTGTCTACATATTTGATGGTGGATGCAGTTGGGGTGGCAACTGGCTGATATTATTGTAGGCCAGTTCCACGCGTTATGTAGTTTAATTGAAGCTACAACTTGATGTCAGATAAGATTTTTTTGGATTGGTGCCCAATTCTTTTAATTTTGGGTTTCCACTTCTTTAAGGATTTTGCAAGTCGTGAATATGACTGGTGCGCTTTTTTAACTAATAAATGTAACTGCTACAGTTTTATTTATTGTCTTCAGTTCTGCTTGGTAATGCTTGACAGTTGATTGTTAAAGATGGTACTCAATGTCATAATAATATTGCAGAAATTGATCTACATGTTCTGCAAATTATATTTACTGCAGTCTTTTGTAATGCTTTTTGATAGTTGGTAACGCCTGCAGAATTTGAACTGTGGGAGTAGTAATTGTTTCTTATTGCAATTGAGCAGCTGTCACTTGAGCCGATTAGGAATTGTGATTTTAAAAATCATCCGAAAAAGGACATTTATTGGAAGGTGTAAAAGTTAGCAATTGATGGTGCTTCTTGAGACAAGTGTATTGAACTAGCTTCTTAATACAATTGAGTTGCACCGGGGTGATTAACGTTATCGAATAAAGAAATCAGTTCAAACAAAAATTCATAAAATTCAAATGTCTAAGTCTTACTAAGCGCTTTTATATGTAACTGTTAAAAATATTGAATTTTACTGTATGTACTTTGTCTCAATTGCAGAAATATTGAACGTCAACTCTCGAATTCACAAATTTAATCAAACAATAGAATCAGGTTTAAACTGTTTTCATAAAATCAAATATCATCTCTTGATAGTGTCACTAATTAGTTGTAAACAGATTTCTGAATCCTAAATGAGCAAAATTTTCTTAATACACTTGTGTTTAAAGCAGATGTAGAAAGTAAATACACATACTAATCAAGTTTTTCACATTTTAAAGATACCCATTTTCAAAATGATAGCAGTGAGGTACATGCATTCCTTCAACTTCTACTAAATGATCACAATAAGAACATCACAATGGCATTTGCCAATGAAAGTATATGACACTATAAGTAACACAGGAGCAAAAAAAAATTAACTATCATTGGCTTAAATCAGCTGTCTGTTGTTCATTTGAGTCTGTGGAAGCTTCGGCAGCAGAACCATCAGACTTGGGTCGACCAGGGCCAGCAGATACTTTAACCATAGCTGGTCTAAGTAACCTTTCTCCAAGAATAAACCCTCGTCGAAACTCTTCAATAACAATCCCTTCATTGAACTCCTTAGACTCTTCTCGTGCAATTGCCTCGTGAATCTATATTACAAAGAAACATTACACATCAAACATCTATAACTTTGTTTTTCCTGACATTTTGGAACATCGTCCAAAAGCAGAGTAACTGAACCAGCCATTTTGCAAAGTACTTCCCAGGTTTAAAACGATTCCAGACTATAATTTGTAATCAGTTTCATCATGTCAGATTATAAGTATGTTCTCAAACCATTGCACTTCTTGCTTTCTTGCAAACTAACCATAGGACTTGCTAAAGAACAGAAAACAGAACTCAAAGTAAACAGCAATGAGCTATCGAAACCTACAAATAGTTAACAATATTCCTTCCTACTTGTTTTTACTAGAGCATTTTTGACATCTTGATCATAATTTTACTTAAATTAAATGCGGGTCAGACGTTGCAACACGTTGAAGGAAGTGGTAGTCCACTATTTTTTTTTATCAAGATTAATGTTTTTCTTTAATGCTGCTCATTTAAGCAAAGAAAGATTAAATCCATTGAGCTGTATGAATGTACTACATATGCAGCTTTTGAAGCCATCTATTTGACTTTAACAAGGTAGCGGTCCATTTCTATCGTGCATGAGTGAAAAAATAGATGTATGAAAGTATATATAGACAATATAGTTAAAACAACAGATGCAGTGAACGAAACATAAGAGGTTGCATCTCATTTTGAAAATGTGTTAAACAGGTAATCTATTAAATAGTTGGCTACTAATACGAGTCATACGGGTCAAAGATGTAAATAGGTAAAATGTAATAGAAAAAGAATGTGTCTTTAAATGCTTGGGAAGTCCAAAAATGTTTTATTTAAAAGATATTATATTATTGGTTATTTATACAGCTTTTAAAATCATGTTTATAACATTAAATTGAACAGATAAAGTGTTGGTGGGTCTGCCCGAACAAACCCATTTGACTCACATATAAAAGTACCCGTTCTGACCCATTGCTCAAAACTGCCGAACCCACCCATTTACCCGCAACTCTAAAGGACAAGAGACGTATTTACAAAAGTTGATCTTACCGCAGGATCAAATGCTTTTCCAACTGTTGGTACCACAGCCACACGTAAACTCCTCATAATTTCCACAAACTGTTTATAAATCCCCTGATAACTTGCATCAATCTTTTTCTCCTGATCTGTTTCTAGCTTCAATTGTTGCTTTGCTCTCTCAAAATTATCAACCATTGGCAAAAGACTCTCAATCACTTCCCCTTGGGCATCACTCCTTACATTAAGCCTCTCCTTTTCTGATCTTTTTCTAAAATTTTCAAAATCCGCTTGCAATCGGATTAATCTTTCTTTCCCAGAACCTGTATCGGCTGACAAAGCAGCAACCTTTTCCAGCAACATATTTTTCTCGTTTTCCAGATGAGATAATGTAGCCTCGATCTCAGATGCAGTTGTGTCGTCTTCGGTGAGGACAGCTTGTTTGTAAAGTTGAAGCAGGGACTTGACAGTCAATACACTCTCCTGTTCTGCATCGCTTTCGGATTCTTCAAGATCATCTATCTCGGCCTCGTCTTCACTTGTCTGCTTAGGAAAAATAACACAAATAAACAAGGTTGTCAGGATCACGATCCTACACACACAAAACGAGCAGGATCGTTACGGGATCGTAATTCAGGTAGGATCGTTACAAGATCGTGGGATCGCTTGTAGGATCATAGGATCGTGAACGATCCGATCCTGTTTTTTTTGACTTTTTTTTAGAGGAAGGTTTTTAAAAATGGTTTGTATACATATGTAAAGGAAAAGCCGAAAACGATCCTAGGTAGGATCCGATCCTACGATCCCAATCTTGCAAAGCAAAAAACAATCCTAGGTAGGATCCCGATCCTGACAACCTTGCAAATAAACTTCAAGTAGATAGAAATAAAATTTAATAAAGTACTGGTTGACTAGTATAAGGTCAGAAACAGCTAATGTTTTATCTTCAACATTGATATAATATTTACAATCTGCCCTGCAACTTTGATGTAGGTTCGAGTCGTTATAAAATTTGCGTCATTTTTTAGCATGGAATGTTATGGGTCAACCTAAAAAGTCAAACAATAATTCACCTAGCAAGTTAAGATTTTTGATAGAAGAAGCAACAACCTTGAACATCACTTATTTTATCTGTCGGAAGTTGTTATTACATGTGCTAACAAGCGGCAAATGTTCCCTAAATAATAAATATTATGCCTATGATGTGTTGTAACCTTCCGCTTAATTAATGGGAACTTTAGCTGAGTTAATGATGTATTTACGGAAATCTCCTAAAGGATCCCATTGGTGAAATGAAATAAAAGTGGAATAAGTTGAAAATGCTTCTAGATGCACTCTCAACAGGTCTCAGTCCTTGAACAAGGAGGTTGATCAGAAAAGTAGATAACTGACACGCTTGAAAAGGGACCGATTGAAAACACAGCACCGACTTCTAAAAAAAAAAAACGAGACTTTAACACTGCTAGACTGATAATGACAGCACAACGATCAAAAGCATACAAATGTATAAAAGTTTGAGTATAACTTCTAGTGGTAAATATCAGATATTTCTAGGGTCTCAATTTGAATACTATATGAAATAAAAGATTGTGAAAAGAAAATAGCAGATTTGAGATATGAAGAAAAGTATCACAAAAAAGGGAATCCATCTTGCACCCCCTTATAAAATGTTGCAACTATGTATGTGACAGGAATCCAGGCCAAAAAAATAAGTAATACAGAAGCAGGAAGGCGGGAATGTGGGATGATTATTCTAAAATAATAAAAATAATATTGTGATAAGCATTAAAACCAAAATTTCGAATTTTAGCGCCTGGAGAGAAAAATCGCATCCACGACCATGCTATTAGCCGTCAGGAGTCGACTCCTAACCTCCTATAAATCAAGATGATCAATGCACCACCTCAAAACCATATATACTCGTCTTTGGATGTATAAATTTATTCCTAAAAAAAAGACTAGTAGAGCAAATTCTTAACATAAAGCGAGATATATTAAACTGGCACCTTATAAGCTTCGTAAATCAAGTCCTCTCAATCCTAGTGGCCTTGATAATATGCACACCTTTCAGGAACGTTGGCTTACAAGTTTTTATGCTTACAATATTCTTTGAAAAATGATGCTGCATTTTGCTTTCAATACTATCATTTCAATAATAAGCCTATTTGGAGGGTTGCATCACATATATTTTCCATTAAAGGGTTCAATAAATGAAAAAAAAAGATTGTTCTGTCATCAATTATGAATGTAACACTCATGTATTGGCTCATTGATTTTGTTAATTCTATAAAAAATTTGATAAAACCATATCGCATATAGAATGTGACAGAGAAGCACCTCGGTAAGTTGTGGATAACAGGCCATGCTTTCGAGGCTATTAGATGGTGCCTTAACTTCTACTGATGCTACTAAGTGGCTCACAGTTCAGGCATAAGATTTTAAAGGCCACAATATAGGCCCTAATTCAAGAAGAAAGTTTCTTAATTGATGAAGCATCCCGCTTCTTATAACAATGATGTGTTGTGAAATGCTCGTCAATATCTAAAAGTATAAGAAGCAGTTTGTAATGAAATTAAAAGAAAATTTTCCCTCTCATAAATGATAAGGTCCGTGATGAATCTACAAAAAATCAAATGGCTATCGTCATGAAAATGGATGATAAGATGAGAGTGCCAAAAAAAAGCTTTGTGAATTGGTTTTTCTGTCAAAGATACAATTAAATTGACTTTGAACAATGAGACTACATCTTATTTTTCTTAACATAAAGTTAATCATCAAGACAATCCAGTGTTAAAAAATTGATTTAAGAACTCCTTATGTTCAAAGATTTGTTAATAAGAATGTCCTTATGTTCAAGATTTTAAATCTTGGAAAAATATCGTTATGCTTATTAAGTGCAGTAGTTGCTCTAGCAGCATCTCACTAAAGAAAGATGAGATCTATTTTTCAAGGTCAATGATGTGGTAAACATAAGAACGTTCTTTTTATCATATCCTTAGCACCGAACTATCTAGATTATCAAACTTATAATAAGATAAAGTAAAATATTTCATTTTTCCAAGACAATGTAATTGTATCTTTGACATGAACCACATCCAAAAACCTTTCTCTAACACATCCATTCGATCAACCAATCTCACAAAAATAGCCATGACTTCTTAAGTTCATTTTGAGTCATTAATTACCAGGCATAGCTTGCCTAATGAATTTCATCAAAATTGCTTCTTGTACACTTATACCAAAACACAGTAATATCTTTTTACATATATGGTGATGCGTACTTTGCATTTTGAGGAATATTTTCCAATGCACAATCATCATTTCTGTAATAAGAAGCAATAAGTTTATCAATGCTTGTTCTCTTGATTATGCCGTTCCTTGGGCCCCCTAAACAAATGCCTAAAACATAAGCTACTTGATAGCCTTGAGAATTTTAAAATGTTGTCCAATAGTAATTAATTGATCAGACATTTGTTTTTCTATAACATTCTTATATGACATGATTAGTTCCTCAAATCTTCATCATTTCCAAAAAACAAAACAAATCAAAACTATTAGCCGAAAGAAAAGCACAATTGTTGTCATTGTTCACCTTTTTTTCAGTTATAGAACCCCTTCATGCAGACTTACTGTATACAACTTGATCTATGGTCTTAATATTAACATCAATAGCTTGGAAAGCAAAATGCAACATCATTTTTCCACACATATTCTAGCTGCTTGAAAACTAGAAGTCAAAGTCAAGTCCACGCTAGGGGCTTGGATAGGTAACCTCGGCTTATGAAAAGGTTACTTATTAAATAAAGCTTTTTAAATGTTGCACACCACCTCTAGGAGACTAGGACTGAAAGAATAGTTTAATTCACAAAGTTGATAAGGTCCAAGCTTAATGTACATGCTCATTAATCACATACTATCACATGCGTTCAAACAAAACAGAGCTAATAAATTATCCTACGATAGATTTATAAAGTTTACGACATGATGGTACATTTTTATGTTGTTGACAACTTAATATGTTTGAAGGACAAACATGCAAGAAACTACCTATACAGCTATCAATTTAACAAATACAATTGGGTGAGAATACTACCATCTTAAAGGCCAAAGATATAAAAAAAAAAAAATAAATAAATAAAAAATTAAAAAAAAAAAAATTAAAAAGGCTTTTCGTCCGTATTAATCATACTATGCTTGTAACTTACTATTCAAAGTCAAACAAGCCACACAAACATAGTGTATGCACTACTTCCCGTTAGAAGTATATTAGACAGCTAATGGCTGATGTTACTGATGTTGGGTCTCAAGTCAATCCTTTGCATACCGGTCTATACAGATCTCTGATTAAAAGGACCACAATTGCGACGTAATTGAGATCCTTCTAAGTTCCCACCCATAATGGGACAGCTACCTTTGTTATTTCTTAGCAATACTAGACACTTATAGAGTTATAGGGCAATATCAAACATGATAGATAAGAGACTGCAATTCTAACTTGAACTTTTAAGTACGCGTGAAGAGGTGCTACTTCCATCAAATTTCAAAACTAAAGTTCGTAAGTCTAGGAATTGCAAGGTAGCACATTACTATAGGGTGCTAAGGACCACAGTGACATCAGCTAATACGCTTATGTGACCTTTATTCTTTTTTCGCCGTTGCGGGTAGAATATCAAAACTACTACCTAAAATTCTTTTCATCTTATATATTGTAAACTATACCTAATTAACACCAAAACAGTGGGACCTTCATTTTCTATAAAATGATGAAAAACAGCTAAAGTCTATCAAGAAAGTGCAAAACTTTATCCATAAAATAATCAAAAAAAAATTCAAGAAAGTACCTCAACAGTTGTGTTCTTGGAAGCACAAACGGGTCTAAAAGAACCCCAATTTTGACCCAGATAAGAATTAGTTAAAGATCTTGAAAACGCACAAATGGGTTTGTAAGATTGATGTTTAAAAGCAAGATTTGATGTTCGAAATGGTGTTTGGTGGACAATTCGAGAAGGGGTGCAAAAGTTGGAAAGAGGAAGAGCCGCCATTGGAAGATGGTGGATAAATGTTGGTGCTTTCTCCTCTTTTGAAAAGAGTTGTGTTTCAAAGTCTTTCTGGTTTTGTTTTGTTGGGGTTTTATATAAGATAGGGTGAAATGTTTTTTTCTTTTGTGCCTTTGTTTTTTAGCTGACAAGGTCACATATCCTTCACCTTACACATCAATGTTACGTCAGCCTTCTCTCTCCTCTCACTTCCCTTCACCTAACTTCACCATTTACTAGTCAAGGGTTCACAAATCTTCACCTTAACTCTCATTTTTTTTATACTTACACAATTAAAAACGTAAACGTAAAAATTTAAAAACGTAAACGTACGAAATTAAGACGTTACATAAACTTCAAATATTAAACATAGTACATAAACCGGGAATATTAAAACAATACATAAACTACGATTATTAAAGACGCAAACATACGAAAGTAAAACATTACATAAACTTCGAAATTAAAACTAAAAGTTCATATTCATTTTGTTTTGTTTTTTGTTTTGTTTTTTTGTTTTTTTTTTTTAACTCAAGCAGCTAACGTGCATAACTTCATATTGTGATTAAATGAAAAGGTGGGGCCCGATTTACTTGGTATCCGGTAGGTGGTCAAACCACCTTAAATGGTTTTGGAATTCGTGAATAGCGCGTCAGTGGGAATAGTATGCAAGGTGAGTGGCGCGTGACTTTGCATTTAAGGTGATCCACCCACACCTTTGCCTTCTAGTCTTAAGGATTTGGATTTTGTATTTCTTGTTTTTGGCTTAAATTTGATTTTGTGGTATGTTCAAAAGAAAAGTTGATTTATAGGGAGTTATGTTATTGTGTTTTGTTGTTAGTTATGCGCAGATTGGAAATGTGTGATACTAAAAGAAGGTTTAGATGGCTCACATTATTCTAGAATATGAGCTGTTTTGAGAAATTAAACCATGTAAAAAAACTATGTAGTTTAAAGGGCTTTTAAAAAAGTGAAACTTGTAAAATCCGGCCCAAAACAAACACAATATCAACTTGTAGATTAGTTGGTTAAAACGTCAAAAACCATAGTTACACAATAAATATACACCAGGTAACTTGGTGGCTTATTTTTACGTTCATTACTCGGCACTTGTGAAAATTGCATGTTTATTTTCGATACCTAGGAAAATATAATATGAGTAAATAATGTTTGTATATATATTTAAATTTAATACAAACGCATCACGTCCATAATGCGCTCGCATTTGCATCATGCATCGGTCTCCAGGGACTTTAGCGCATTTTCTATTCGCGAAAACCAAGTTTGCTTCGACAAATGAGGTTGTAGATACTAAAACGATTATTAGTTTGTCGGTTATTCCACGTGAAGAAGTCGTGTCCTTGATTTAAGATCGTCTTTGTAAGTCTGATAATGGTATCAGTATAAAAGAAGATGTATTCTCTATAGAGTTTCTTAAAGGTTTGAAACTTTCTCGTGTTCACAACCACAAACTTACATTGAAAGTAGGTGTTCCGATAATGCTTTTAAGGAATATTGATCATTCGAATGGTTTGTGCAATGGAACGTGACTACGTGATTCTGTGTTAATGAGACTTGCATCGAGGCCAATATAGTAAACGAAAGTCATTTGGAGAAGCAAATGTTTATCTCGAGGATGAAAATCGCACCATCGACTAGCTAAACATTTACTATTAAAGATAGTAAGGAAGCAGTTTTTAGTGTTTGTATATTTCGTTATAACGATCAACAAAAGCTAGGGACAACCTCTTGGGTAAGTAGGTTTGTATTTGTCATGCCCTGTTTCACACATGGCTAAACTATATGTTGATGTGTCTTACATTAAGAGTAAAAGAGAATTGAAGCTAGTTATTTGCAATGAAGACGGCAACCTCACAATTAACAAATATGATCTATAAAGAAATGGACTACTCGGGTATTTTTCCTGGGTTCTGTAAGGTATTAGTAGTCACTTGCATGTCCTACAAAACATGCACAACGGAAAACAAATAGATAAAGGCCATGCATACCAAACCCCAATATCAAGATCTCCTAATCAGAGATATAACTTAAACCTAAACACATAACAATGGTGTTTATAGAGTTACTTACTTGTGCCTGCAAAGTGTAAGCTCCAACTATAGTCTGCAATCAGCTACATGCACGAATTACCTTTTTTTCTTATTGATGCTTGATTGATCATTTCAAGGGTTTATATGGGAGAAGTACTTTGTTGGTTGCATCATATACCCACCCATACTGCACAGGTAGAACTAGGGCTAGATCTATGCACAGTTGGAGAGTACGGGTCGACTAGAAGTTGATTAGTCAACTTAAGGGATTCGAATCCATTTAGGATTTGGTCGACGTGAAGAGGAGAGGAGAAGGGATCGAATTTAGGGTTTAGAGCATTGTTATGGCTCTAGTTTAGGAAGCCTTGTATTTATAGGGCACCTAAGGACATTCATAATACAACTAGAACTCCCTAGAATTTTTCCTAAGTACATAAGTTTGACAATTTGTCAGACTTAATCCTACCTAACCCATGGAGGTCGGTCGAACCCTAAACCCTAAAGGGTTTATGGTTTTTTCCTTCTACTTACTTTATATATTGATTTCAGATAAATATATACCCTTTGATAATTACCGTTTTAGCCCTCTATGAGAATATTCTATATTCTCATTTCCTCATCATTTCCATTTTATTTCATATTTCTTTTCTCATTACCAACTTATTTGATCTATTTAGTGTACACCAGCGTCACCCATCTACATTTCTATGAATATCATTTGTGAAAGACGTTGTTCTTTGCACTAAAATATTTTGAGACTCCCACTTATGCAAAGCAACAACCAGAGATACACTTTCACAGTACGGAGAGGCTCCTAGGAAATAATTCAAGTACCTAGCTAATAGAAACTGATTCAGTACCCACATAGTGATTTACAAAAACTCCATCAACCCTCAGCTGAGTTTAGGTATATAACTATATCCCTTTGCACTTTTTGATATTTTAGAAAATACCATGTTGGGACAACATTAATTAGGTCTCCTTATGTTTTAATGATGACAAATAAACCTTCGAAACACATAAAATCACAAACGTTAGCCAAAATTCTCTCGACCTAAGAACTGGGCCTGGCACATTGCCAGCGTTCCGACGCGCCAGCCTTCTGTTAAGGTTAGGACGAATTTTGAAAGTCGGCTTTTCCCTTACCCGACAAATATGGATCTTTCAATACAGGTATCTATATGCTATGTGCTTCATTGGGAACACTCGAAAACGAGTTTTAGAATTAGAGGGATCCAAATTTACAACCTCTCATTTTTGGCAAAACGCCAACTCAAGTATTTTGATAAACGCCTCTAGCCAAGGCTTTTCTAAACCTAGGAGACTCATATATTTCACGTGACATCAAGTGAAAGTATTCATATGACCATAATCTGTGTTTACGTCTTCTCTAATCACGTAACGGGTTTACTCCCTTATTGGTCAAACTAAGTCAAAGGTCTCTTTGCGTAAACGCATCCTTTCCCGTTATGGGATATGCTTTACAATGATGCAAAGCACTTAGCTTGTTTGCATCAAGATGATTATTGATTTCGTCGAGTCGTGGAAATTCACGTATTATGAGATTATGGATACTCGACGTTGAGTTACTTGAAATTATAAGTAACCTTTGATTTTCTCATCCAACACACAACCCATAATCATCTTTGTCTACTCTTTTCTTTCTTAATGACAACATGATTAAGCCTTAATCAATCCTTTTATTAATCTCAACACCAAACTAATCCTCCAACCATTTCAAATTCCTCCCAAATCTTATCCCCAACATTCTCTAATGTTCCTTATACTTTCATGTACTTCTTGTCCCCTACATTCCCACACCAAATCTTCTAAACATTCTCTTTACTACATTCCAATCCAACCACTTAAATTTTAACACCTCATCATCTTCTTCATCTAACCCTTCATTTCAAATCTCAAATAAACCTTCTCCACAAACCACCTCCCTTTCCTACTTCTCCAACATTCAAATTTCAAAATTTGAATTCACCCAAAGGCTCCCCATCATCTCAACATCTCATCCTTACAACTCACTCTTACACACATACAACTCACTCTCTTACACTCTCATCCTCACTTCAAATTCAAATCACACATACTTCCCTCACAAGCCTTTCCTTCCCTCACACACTTGCCAACTCACTCCTTCTCATTTCATCACATGGTCAATTCAAATTTGAAATCCAAACTTAGGCTCCCCATCACATCCTTATCACATCACTCTTACACATACAACTCAACTCCCTCACATATAACCTTCCTCACTCTCACATTTCAAATTTGAATTCTCTCTTAGGCTCCCCATCACATCATGCCAACTCACACACAACCCATCTCAACCTTATCGCTTCTCCTCTCTCACACTCTAACATTTCAAATTTGAAATTCAAACATTAAACTCCATTCCATTACATCAACTCAACACACCCCAATTCATCTCAACCCTTCATCTCCCCTTTCTCACTAAGCAAAGCATATTCCTTTGGCATATTCCTTTCTACCCTAACCATGTCAACTCACTTAACTCAACCATGGTTCCTTCTAACCCAACTTCACTCTCTCACTTGCCTCTCACACCATTTGAATTTCGAATTCAAATCTTCCCTCTCTCTATCTCATCCAACATCCACACTTCCTTTTCCAAGCAAGGGAATATACCATGTCATATTCTTTCTCTCTTATCTATTCCATGTAAGGAATACCTATTATACCCCTATCCAATTATTCCTTCTACCCTTCTCTCATTGATAATTGGCTTTCACTTAAACACTTCACAAATGATTTTTATCAAATGGCTATTTTAGTTGGTTGACCTTGAGGATGAATAATGTAAAGGTATAAATGTGTAAAGTACAATTGGGGTTTTAGCAAGGTTGGGTATTTAAAAGACCAAAACCCAAAAAAGAAAAAGTACCAGTTATACTGGCGCGTCACTGGCGCTCCGACACGCCAGCCTCGGTAAACTTTTTCTCATTTTGTGTTTTGGCCTATAAATACTCCACCTTGGCTCTTGTATTCCTCACCCCTTGCTATTATTCTTTCTCTCTAATTTCTTTTCTCTCAATCCTCTAATTCTATCTTATGTTCTTTAATCTTTCACATAACATCATTTGAAAGAACACATATCCTTGTAATGGAAGAATCACAAGAACCTAATCCACTCTTTCTATTACAATCGAGTCTCTAGGCTAGGTTAGGACTTGATTAAACAATCAAACAATTATTCATTCGATTTGGTTCTAAGGGAAGTCTTGTGTCGAGGTGACCAAGCCTAGATCATTGGGGATCTAGTTAGGGTTTGATACTTCCGGTGGGAAGTCTTTGTGGTCTTAGTGGTCTTTGTGGTTAAGTCGAATCACGAGTCCTTGTGGGTGGTTTCCGAGGGCGGAATACCGTTGGGAGTAGCTCTTCTTAGTGAGCACCGATCTTTGTGCATATCGGTGGAGTGAAGTTGTATACGGTTTGTAATCCACCATAAGGATTATACTTAGTGAATAGTATAATGTCGTGGATTCGCAACTGGACGTACGGATGGTATAAACCCCCCATCCCGAACCAGTATATATCGTGGTGTCACTTTACTTGCTTTATATACTTTGGTTGTGATTGTGATTGTGGTTGTTGTTGTATAAACCACTTGGTACTCTTTGTGGCTCAAAGTTTTTAAACACCCTAAAAGCCGAAGAGACCGTATTCACCCCCCCCCCCCATCTACGGTTCTACATACCAGCATGAATATGTTAATCTAGCAATACTTTCGTCCTTCCTGTTACTGTGAATGATTTGTCTCCCATAGTGTACGGCGACACTTGTCGCATGGCCATGCTCTCACAAATCATCTCACCACAAGGGGCCCGAAAAATATCATCTCTAATCTTTTTAAACCATAGTTTCAAATTGCCTTATTGGACAATCTTAATAGTCAACATACCTTCCTTTTTACCAGGACATATGCCATTGTGAGTGCTCTAATTTGACCTACTGTGGGACATGTCAGATCCAGATAAGTCAATATGCTAATATCATATCTCTTCGTGTCTTTGGGATAGTATGCCACGATCTAAGAACGTCATTAATTAATTAATCAACGTAGTCGCTTCTTGATTTTGATCATGTCCGACATTTGCCCCGCACAATGCATGTGAAACATTATACACTCCCCGGAGTATCATGGCTTTTACAATAGTCGTTCAACTTATCTCGATCTCTCTCCATGATAAGCAACTATAGACCCTTCTAGAATGAAATGTCTTTCACTCACGGATTCAAAATACGCTAAATGGAAATCTTTTCATAATGTCTCGTCCAATTTGCAAAAGTCTACGACTTTATCTCGATTCCTTGGCGATTGATTAAGCTCGTATTAGAAAGTTTTAGGAGTAATCACTACTTTATCTTTCGGACTAATCCTTTCATAGGACTTGATTCGATGGAATCAACACGTATTTTTTATCAAGGATTTACAAAGGCAATATGTAAACCCGAGTCGTTATCCCCAACGAAGGATTGAATGGAATTCGTGATTCGGTTCGTGATTGCGTGTGATGAATAGTGAAAATAAAGAGATTTTGGGTTTCTAAACTAAAATAAGTGAACATGAACTAAAAACGGTTTAAAAGGTAAGGAAAACGATAATCTAAAGTATGCATGGCTAAAAACGTAAAGGAAATCTGAAAATACGTTTAAACCGGGAAAACCCGAACCTAAAAACGTCAAAATGATGAAATAATAAATCTACGGGTACAAATCTATTTTTCCTAAGTTCTAATTAATAAAAGAAAATTTTGAAAAAAATAATTATATTTTTCTGATTAATATTTTATTTTCTATGAATTAAAAACTGATATAAAAAGAAAAATAGATTAAAAATACAAATTGAAATTGGAAAATTATGAAAAATTACAGGAAACTACTTAGTGATAAAATGAACCTAAGAAAAATAAAATGGGGTTGACTGCTTATTCGGATAAGCAGTAAATTAGCTAAAAGGTTAAATAAGCTTAATAGGAAAAGATAGGTTAAATAAAAAAAAAGTGCAAAGATTTAATTGAAAAAGACCCTAAGGCGACTGGTTTGGTTGTGGCTTTGTGAACAAGAGGTCCAGGGTTCGAATCCCTGGACTCTCTTTTTTTTCTAAACAATTTTTTTTTGTATTTTTCTTTTTACAACTATGAAAAGCACATTAAAATAAGCAACATTTATAAAAACAATTTTTTGTAAAAACTTGAAATAAGCTAGAGAATAAGCAGATAAGGATTCGGATCAGTGGACAAAAATAGGAAACAAGCTAAGATTAAATGAAGTGGCTGATAAGCCATGAATAAGCTAAATGGGAACTTGAAATAAGCTGATTACTAAAAATAAGCTATGATGAAAACTAAAATAAGTCACAAGTACAAGTAAATAAGCACTATAAAGCACAAAATAAGCCAAAATACACCAAGGGCTGCTGATGTGCAGCCTTGGTGCAGGGGAAAAAGTACCCTTTTCAGGGCATGAAAAAGCACTTAAAAAAAATTCATAAAAATCTGAAAAAAATGGCAATAGCTAGATTAGCAAGCCAAGATTATCTGTACAAAATTTGAGCTTAAAACAACTTAATTTGAGGAAATTAAAAATCAAAAAGAAAAGTTGAAAATGGGAAAAACCAAAAAATTAAGTCTGCAATTCTAGTTATGGACTGAATTTGGCCAACTAAAGACCAAGGCTTAAAGGAAACTAAACCACTACTGACCTATGACCTTATGGACTAAACTGAGCTCAAGCACACTAGAGTTTGGCATCAAATCAGCTTATGTCCATATTAAGCTAATTTGATCAATAAAACCTTAAAACTCCACTGTTTATCTAGAAATCTATCAAAATAACCATATAAGCTCAAATACCTCTACAAATACCCTACATAACCTAAATTAGACAAGATCAAAAATATTCCAAGTGCACATGAACAGTGGAATGCTATTTTGACCCGTTTGACCCATAAGCCAAACAGCCCTTAATGAGGGTCTGTTTTGGTTTTGAACTGGCACAGGCCAATTTCAACCACTATTCTTGGTCTTTACTAATTCACTAACTTAATTAAGCTATATTGAACAAATTTCAAAAGCTAATAAGCACTCTAATAAGCTGGGATCTAACTAGGCTAATTTTTTTATTTTTTAGCTAATTAAGGCAAAAATTAGATTATACTAGAAATGATTACCTAACTAGCACAAACTAACATCATATAGAATAAATAAGTACAAAAAATGAAAATAAGCACTTAATAAGCAAATGTACAGTAACTTTGACTAACCTTGACTTTTTTGATTTCTTGGAATAGAACTGAGTAAGCAACAATAAACTCATAATAAGCTGTCACAGGCTTATATAAGCTTATTGAACAGGAAATAAAAGCTTTTGAACTATAAACAACAATTATCTCAAATTACTGAATTGAAATTAACTTGAATTATCACTGAAATCGTACAACTCTTTTGAAATGAAACTGAGACTTAAATTACAATTACATCAACATGAAATTAGGCTAAATTATAACACTTATCTGAATTTGACTTTAAAATCTATATTACACTACTCCTAGCTAAATTAACTACTGACTAATTAAATTAACTAACACCCTCATTCTGTGTACTGAGGAGGGTTTTATACTCTTCCAAAAGTTTCTCTCAGTCTTCTGAGCAAATCCCCACCATTGGATTAGATTAAATCAATCTCAGTCTTCCTTTTCAGTTTTGGCGCCAAAATGGGTTTGGCGGATTTGGCATCACGTGAAGTTGTACTAGCTATAGGAGGGGAGAGATGGAGTGTGACAGGGGAGAAAGCATGTGGGACAATGATGTTGGGGGAACATGGATGATGGTACTCTCTTCTGGGGAAGGGGAAAAGTGGTGGTATAGGCGGCAAATGGTTTTGGGAAGAAGGGTTTGACCGGGTCAAATCCTGGTTTAGCTAAGACAGATGGGGTGTGGGCTTGGGAATTGGGTTAGGAATTTGGTGTTGGGCTTTATGTTTATTGGTGTGGGCTAGGTTTAGTTAAAGGATAGGGATTTTATTAGTTTAAGATTAAAAGGGTAAGGTTTGGTTAGGATTTGATTTAGGTGAAAGTTTAGGGACCACTTTTGCCAAGTTCTGAAATTCCAAGGACCATTCTTGCCAAATCTGAAATTTATCTCCAAGGACTATTTGTGACACTTTGATATTCTTGGAGGTTGACTTTTGATAACTTGAGCAATATCCCGGTCCAAACTCGTAAATTTCTTCCCCGTCCTCGGCTTTTCACGATTTTCCAATCTTGTGCTCGGTTTTGTCCCTTTTTGCCCTGTTTTCAATCCTTTTGTACCTGAAACACATAAAACACAAACCAAGAATATTTGCAACAATATTTGATCTATTTGGGTGTTTTTGGTCATTTTTGAGTCTTATATGGGTATAAAATGATGAGTAAATCGGCACTCATCATCCCCCCACACTATCAATTGCTAGTCCCTAGCAATCCGATCATATAAAGTAATGAAAGGATTAAAAGAATACCAAGCATACCCCGTTTTGACTTTTTATTCAATGCAAGAAATTTAAACTAGAACTAAAATAAATAAAATGTTTGATTTACAAAAATGGTATCATGGAACGGGATTCACACAAAATGGGTGTCTCCAGGGAATTGTAATCGTCATCCTCTTTTTTATACTCCCAACTAAGCTTAAACTCAATGTGCAAATGTTTTTGTAAAATGCTAACACTACTTATACTAATAATCTATGTAAGCCGAAACTTAACTTTTCACTCCCATATTTATTCAAGTTAGGTGACTGTGCTTTATTTTCAAAATTTTGATCACAAAAATCGACGTTTTTATAAGATTTTGACTAATACTAGTTGAAAGATATATTTAAAATTTACAACAAGCAAGTTTCAAAACTTTATTCAACACATACATCTTTATTTTTGCAACATCAAAACTTATTGCATTTTGCAATATCATTCCATTTTTGCATTTTGCAATATCATTCCATTTTCTTTTCTTTTCATTTTCATTTTTTTTACTTGTGCAACATAAACTAACGGAGTTTCACGGGAACCAAGACCTTACACCTTCCGGAATAAAGGATCCAAGGGCCATTTACAACGGAGAGTTCCAAGACTCTAAATATTCCTGAAATGAGGATCCAAGGGTGTTAGACCAAGACCTCACACATTCCTGAATTAGAGGTCCAAGGGCCGGTGTAAGAGGGTAGCCAAGATCTAAACGCCTTCCGGAAATAAGGATCCAAGGGCCAATCTTGAACCGTAGCTTTTTAGCACATACATTTATTACTTAACTTTTGCAACTTTCAAGCAACGTATCACTTTCATTTTGCATTACTATGACATATGCTTGTTCCGAAGTTTAAATAAAGCTTTGAACTAGTATTTTTCAAAATCATATAAAAAAATGATTTTGTGTGTTCAAATGTTTGAAAATAAGCACTTATTAAGTCAGATTAGTTATCTCCTGGGAGGAAAAGCCATATATTACTTGTATAAGCTCTAAAGAAAACCAACTATTCTATGCTTAGCATTTTTATTTGCACATATCGTAAAACCTTAGTCTAATCGTTAAGGAAGCAGCCAGATCAACACTCTGGCAGATTCGGGATTCCCTTTGTTCTAACCTAATCAAGACTAAACATTTTTTTTTTTCTTTTTTTTTTGGGTGCAAAGCACTTCTTTTTCATGCAATTTCTTATTTAAAAATGAAAAAAATTTTAAAATTTTGGCCAAAACGGGGGTACTAGGGCACTAGAAGGTACATATGTGACAGAAATCGCGAGAATTCCCCCTACACTTAGAATTGAATATTGCCCTCAATATTCAAAGTACCGGCTATTATGCCGACACTTAGAACGTAAAAAGGTAATACTAATAGCCAAGTGTGTGACAGAAATCTCATTTTCACAAACAGGATTAAAAAGATATCCCTAGATAAACGTTAGCTAAAAGATCGGATATTGGGCGGCTGGATTGAAAACAGGCGCATCAATCATCACGATCTAAGGGAAACCTGCAAACAAGAGCAAACAACACACAAAACAAAGCACAGCAGAGGAATCCCCCCACACTTAGTGTCAAAAAATAGAAAGAAGTCAGAAACATGGGTTGTCACCCATGTGGTGCTAATGTTTTTGTTAACCGAGTCACTAGCTTGACTCGACCCCGAATTTATTTGTTCTTGGGGAAGCATGTGGAAAAGAAAATCTCCATCGGACTTTCATTCAAAATGTTTGGATAAACATTGAAGTTCTTGAAAGTTCCACTCCGATGAGATACATCCGGCTCAAAAGAATGATAAATTGAGATGCCGGGGTCAAAAACTTTGTCCTCATTTCCAAACGAGTGAAGGAAAGGACAGGCTACCTTATAAGCACAGAAAGGTAGAAAAACTCGAACGACATATGTGAAGTCAATATAATGGCAATCCTCAGACGGAAATGTCACATATGTCGGAGAAAGAACGTCCTTTTGAATCACGGGATTGATATTTGAGGTCATATCATCAAGATTAGAAATAATAGAGTCCTTGACCTCATTGTTCTCTAACTTTTCATCAAAAAGAGGATTTACGTTGCTAGAAAAGTACTCGTCATCAAATTCAAACAGAGAGTTCGAATAGACTTTGAGACTTTCATTTGGAACGTCCTCATCAGAAATTGATTCATCATCACTAGAGGAAAAATCATCTTTTGAATTGAAAAGAGGGTTAGAGAAAATCCCGGAAAAATCATCCTTAATGTCAAGAGGATAATCATCACAAATAGATAAATCACATTCATTGTCCGATATATCCTCAGACTCACTTGGGATTGGGATAAGGTTCTCAGCACTAGACTTTATGAATTCGTCCGATTCCTTTTCAGGAATAGTGCTAATATGCTCATCCCCCATAATAAGAGAGTCCTTGGGGTCCAAAGTTGGAAAGAATGATGTGATTGCAATAGACTGAGGGAGTTGAGAAATGATATTGCTCAAAGGAATAGTACTCTCCTTGTCGTCTTCATCTTCGTCATCCAGCATGGCAGCCTTATTAAATAAGAAACGCCTTTGTGCTGCTCGTTCTTCGGCGAGTAAATCTTCCATAGATTTACCATGACGATCATCTTGGGGAAGTTTATTAGCCAATTCCTTAAATTCTTCTATTAAATTTAGAACATGGAGAAGTTCTTGAGGAAGTGGCTGAGGTTGAGTCATTTGGTACTGTGGAGGTTGGTTTTGATAAGAACAATCATAATTGTTACAAGGACCATGCTCATAGACAAGCGGGCTCCTCGTTTGACAATCGGATTCATAATGCGAACCTCCACAGAATTCACAACAGTAAAACTGTTGTGACTGACTCAATGAATCAAATGGATATTGGTCGTAACCACAATTTTGATCGTTACACGAAACCTGCTCATAGACAAGCGTGTTCCTTGTTTGACAGTCAAAACCTTGGTGCGGACCTCCACAATATTCACAATAATATGTTTCCATCTCATGGTGCGGGGGTTGGTTAAGGAAATTGGTTGTTTCATTGTAGGGATTTTGGTCATAGACAAACCCGTTTCCCGAATTTACAATGCTACAACCGGGGCAATTTCCACCATTTAGAGGTCCCCCACACCATTCACAACCATAATGGTAAGATGAAGACGTAAAAAGAATTAAACGGATAGAGGGTGAGATAAAGAATTAAACAAATAGAAGGGATAAGAAGAATATTTTTGAATTTTAGAAACATTTTGAAAAACACAAAGGGAAAATGGTAAAATAAATTTTGAAATGAAAATCTTTTTGGGTTTTTTATAAGAAAATATTTACGAAGAAAATGATAACTCCTCGGGAGAAGGGTCTTCAAAACACGCAACGACAAACGAGAATTTAAAAATTCGCTTCAAGCCTTCCCTGGCAGCGGCGCCAAAAATTTGATTCGATGGAACCAACACGTATTTTTTATCAAGGATTTACAAAGGAAATATTTAAACCCGAGTCGTTATCCCCAACGAAGGATTGAATGGAATTCGTGATTCGGTTCGTGATTGCGTGTGATGAATAGTAAAAATAAAGAGATTTTGGGTTTCTAAACTAAAATAAGTGAACATGAACTAAAAACGGTTTAAAAGGTAAGGAAAACGATAATATAAAGTATGCATGGCTAAAAACGTAAAGGAAATCTGAAAATACGTTTAAACCGGGAAAACCCGAACCTAAAAACGTCAAAATGATGAAATAATAAATCAACGGGTACAAATCTATTTTTCCTAAGTTCTAATTAATAAAAAAAAATTTTGAAAAAAAGAATTATATTTTTCTGATTAATATTTTATTTTCTATGAATTAAAAACTGATTTGAAAAGAAAAATAGATTAAAAATACTAATTGAAATTGGAAAATTATGAAAAATTACAGGAAACTACTTAGTGATAAAATGAACATAATAAAAATAAAATGGGGTTGACTGCTTATTCGGATAAGTAGTAAATTAGCTAAAAGGTTAAATAAGCTTAATAGGAAAAGATAGGTTAAATAAAAAAAAGTGCAAAGATTTAATTGAAAAAGACCCTAGAGCGTCTGGTTTGGTTGTGGCTTTCTGAACAAGAGGTCCAGGGCTCGAATCCCTGGACTCACTTTTTTTTCTAAACATTATTTATTGTATTTTTCTTTTTACAACTATGAAAAGCACATTAAAATAAGCAACATTTATAAAAACAATTTTTTGAAAAAAACTTGAAATAAGCTAGAGAATAAGCAGATAAGGATTCAGATCAGTGGACAAAAATGGGAAACAAGCTAAGATTAAATGAAGTGGCTGATAAGCCATGAATAAGCTAAATGGGAACTTGAAATAAGCTGATTACTAAAAATAAGCTATGATGAAAACTAAAATAAGCCACAAGTACAAGTAAATAAGCACTATAAAGCACAAAATAAGCCAAAATACACCAAGGGCTACTGATGTGCAGCCTTGGTGTAGGGGAAAAAGTACCCTTTTCAGGGCATGGAAAAGCACTTAAAAAAAATTCTTAAAAATCTGACAAAAATGGCAATAGCTAGATTAGCAATCCAAGATTATCTGTGCAAAATTTGAGCTTAAAACAACTTAATTTGAGGAAATTAAAAATCAAAAAGAAAAGCTGAAAATGGGAAAAACCAAAAAATTAAGTCTGCAATTCTAGTTATGGACTGAATTTGGCCAACTAAAGACCAAGGCTTAAAGGAAACTAAACCACTACTGACTTATGGCCTTATGGACTAAACTGAGCTCAAGCACACTAGAGTTTGGCATCAAATCAGCTTATGTCCATATTAAGCTAATTTGATCAATAAAACCTTAAAACTCCACTGTTTATCTAGAAATCTATCAAAATAACCATATAAGCTCAAATACCTCTACAAATACCCTACATAACCTAAATTAGACAAGATCAAAAATATTCCAAGTGCACATGAACAGTGAAATGCTATTTTGACCCGTTTGACCAATAAGCCAAACAGCCCTTAATGAGGGTCTGTTTTGGTTTTGAACTGGCACAGGCCAATTTCAACCACTATTCTTGGTCTTTACTAATTCACTAACTTAATTAAGCTATATTGAACAAATTTCAAAAGCTAATAAGCACTCTAATAAGCTGGGATCTAACTAGGCTAATTTTTTTATTTTTTAGCTAATTAAGGCAAAAATTAGATTATACTAGAAATGATTACCTAACTAGCACAAACTAACATCATATAGAATAAATAAGTACAAAAAATGAAAATAAGCACTTAATAAGCAAATGTACAGTAACTTTGACTAACCTTGACTTTTTTGATTTCTTGGAATAGAACTGAGTAAGCAACAATAAACTCATAATAAGCTGTCACAGGCTTATATGAGCTTATTGAACAGGAAATAAAAGCTTTTGAACTATAAACAACAATTATCTCAAATTACTGAATTGAAATTAACTTGAATTATCACTGAAATCGTACAACTCTTTTGAAATGAAACTGAGACTTAAATTGCAATTACATCAACATGAAATTAGGCTAAATTATAACACTTATCTGAATTTGAATTTAAAATCTATATTACGCTACTCCTAGCTAAATTAACTACTGACTAATTAAATTAACTAACACCCTCCTTCTGTGTGCTGAGGAGGGTTTTATACTCTTCCAAAAGTTTCTCTCAGTCTTCTGAGCAAATCCCCACCATTGGATTAGATTAAATCAATCTCAGTCGTCCTTTTCAGTTTTGGCGCCAAAATGGGTTTGGCGGATTTGGCATCACGTGAAGCTGTACTAGCTATAGGAGGGGAGAGATGGAGTGTGACAGGGGAGAAAGCATGTGGGACAATGATGTTGGGGGAACATGGATGATGGTACTCTCTTCTGGGGAAGGGGAAAAGTGGTGGTATAGGCGGCAAATGGTTTTGGGAAGAAGGGTTTGACCGGGTCAAATCCTGGTTTAGCTAAGACAGATGGGGTGTGGGCTTGGGAATTGGGTTAGGGATTTGGTGTTGGGCTTTATGTTTATTGGTGTAGGCTAGGTTTAGTTAAAGGATAGGGATTTTATTAGTTTAAGATTAAAAGGGTAAGGTTTGGTTAGGATTTGATTTAGGTGAAAGTTTAGGGACCACTTTTGCCAAGTTCTGAAATTCCAAGGACCATTCTTGCCAAATCTGAAATTTATCTCCAAGGACTATTTGTGACACTTTGATATTCTTGGAGGTTGACTTTTGATAACTTGAGCAATATCCCGGTCCAAACTCGTAAATTTCTTCCCCGTCCTCGGCTTTTCACGATTTTCCAATCTTGTGCTCGGTTTTGTCCGTTTTTTCCCTGTTTTCAATCCTTTTGTACCTGAAACACATAAAAACACAAACCAAGAATATTTGCAACAATATTTGATCTATTTGGGTGTTTTTGGTCATTTTTGTGTCTTATATGGGTATAAAATGATGAGTAAATAGGCACTCATCAGGACTCTCGAGCCTCACTATACCAATATTTCATTAATGTCTTACTGTCAATGAATCTAAGTGAGCTACGTACCGGTGATTTAGTGTTGATCCCAGTTATGAACTTGATCGAATTCCTTAGCTTGTAAGGGTTAGTTATCTTAGATAAATCTAAAACAACTAAGTATACAAACTGCCTTGAAGTTTATCAAATACAATGCGAAATCTTGTATTTGATCTTAAGAAAAATATTTGTATTGTATAAAACAGTAAACAAGAACACAAGTATATCAAACTAAACACTTCAATATTATTGATATAATGCGAATACTCAAAAATATTAGGGTTTACAACCTTGAAGTATATGAAAAACGTATTAAGATGTATATATCTCTATGCCCTAGGACCTCCTTTTATAGACTAAGGAGTCCTAGTTGGCTTACAATAACTTTATATACAAGATAAATATCTTTTCTATATTTATCTATTACTAAACTTTCGTTACAAGATATTCTATAAACATAAACCGACTCTAATACTCCAGCAGTACTAATACTTTACTCTGGCAGCATTAAGTCTTCAGCAGTAGTAACTTAGAGCTAGTAGCACTAAGTTTCCTTTTAGCAGCATTAACTACTTAGAGTATTTTTCCTTGAAGTCTGTCAGCAGTCTTAATGTACTCTAGCAGTCTTAACATCCATAAGCAGCATTAACCTTTATAACTAGCAGTAGAAACATACTTAGAATATTTTTATTTAAGTACCTGAGCAGTCTTAATCATATGAGCAGTCTTAACATCATGAGTAGCATTAACACCTTGGAAGAATTAATACCCAACAATCCTCTCCTAAACTTGATATTTTCTTCTAAAATCATCAAGTTTCCTTCAAAGTATAATCCTTCATCAGGAGGATGCTTCCAAGCACTTATTCCCTCATTTTCTTGTAATCAGCCTCATAAAGTTATTTCTCCATTTTCTTGAGAAGCTGATATACCATTTCACTCCAATATTCAACTTGAAGTTTGATAGAACCATTAAGCATCATGTCAAGTGTATGCTTAGCTAAAGGATATTCTTTTTCCACTAACATGTAGAGTTGAAGTCCTCTCATCATCACAGTATGAACTCCACATGACTGAAAAAGCTTTCAAAGGAAAACTTTATTAGAGTATTAATCATGCCAAACTCTATCTTCATGATAAGTTTCAAACATAATCTTCAAGTCTCCCCAGAGAACTCTATCCAAAATGTTTTCTGGTCTAGAATATCCATACTTGTCTTTAACTAATGCCCATAAGGTTTCCAAATCTTCTCTGTCAAAATTTCTGAGCATTTGGGGAAAAGTTACAAACCATTGAGACTGTCCACCAACTCTGATTATCTCCCACCAAGCAGTTTGTCCATGATAACCAGCTTTCCAATCAATGATAGGGACTTTAGTCTTCAAAGGAACAACACCAACAAATTCATCATCATGTTCTGCAATTTCAACCAATTGTTGTTGATCAGTTGTTTCTTCTGCATCACTTTCTTGAAGTTGCTCTGTTTGCTCTTGTGTTTGCTCATGTGTTTTCTGCTTCTTACTACCTTCAACTCCTAATTCTTCTCCAGCTCTCTTAGAACCCCCTACCACTTCATCTTCATTCATGGCAATAAAAGTATTAACCCTTCTGAAAACAATATCAAACTCCTTTTTAATGTTGTTATAGCTCATCCCTTTAAATTGAGCTTGTTTCCATCCATCCATATTTTTCAGATAGGTTATCATGATCTGTTTTTGTTGTGCCATGGTAGGTGGTTTATTCCTCTTTGCTTCAGATCTTTTCTTGGCAAAGAACTTCTTCTGTTCTGCTAAAAACTTCATGAACAATTTAGACTTCTCCTCTAAAGATGGCTCCTCTTGCTCTTCTTGCCACATCCTTTGAGCTACCATGTGATCAGCTTCACATTTATCTTGGATGTCATCCCATGAGTTGATCTCTGCAAGAGTAGCTTGTTCTTCTTCTTGAACTTTTTGGAGTCTTAGTTTTTCTTCTTCTTGCTCTTCTTGCTGAAGCTTTCTAGCAAACTCTGCATCTTGTAACTCTTGCTTCTTCCTTGATAAAGGTTTCACCACAGGCTCTTCTATCATAATAGCTTTGCCTTTGCCCTGTGGTGGTGGTTGTGATTGTTTTATTTGTGTTGTTGTTGCAGATGGTTCTTTGATAGTCACACCTTTAGCTTTAGGTCTTGAACTTTCTTTGATTTGTGGAGGAATCTTCTTGAGATCAGTAAGAACCTTAGCTAAGATGGTTTCATCATTAAGCTCAGTTGTTTCAGCAACAACAACATTAACTTCAGAAGCAGCAACATTAACTTCAGAAGCAGCAACATTAACTTCTGACCCAGCAGCTGAAACTTTTTCACTAGCAGCATTAACTTGCTCACTAGCAGTATTAACCTTATCAAATACAACTTTAAGATCAGCAGCATCAACAACAAACACATCACTTTCAACCTGCTCATCCATCTGAGTCTCCTCCCCTGAACCCATGCTATCACTCCTCCCCTGTTTGGAGGCATCCTCCCCCAAACTAGCATCTTCAGAAGAAGCAACCCTTTGAGCAGTACCCACCTTTTGTATTCTTTTAAGCTTGTGGGTTCTTGACCTCTGTACCCCTTCTAGAAACCTAACTCTTCTCTTCAACATCAAAATTTCATCACCCTGAGAAGCAGTTGTTTGTTGAAGGTCAAGAACCTGTTGTGACAAGTTGGTACAAGTAACCATCAATTCATTAATCAGTTCAAGACTACCCTCAGCACTTTGGAGTGTGTTACCTCTCCCGAGTGGTGCATCATTGGGTGAGTTAGGCATAGCCTCAAACCTATCCTGAGCATCTAAACCCCCCATGTTTTCCGTTTGGCTGGGACCTTCACTTGAATCAGTTTCATAGGAACTTGATTCATTAGAAGTTGCCTTGGTTTGGGTCTTATGGATGTTACCACTGTCCTGTGCTGCTGCTAAGCTAGACACAGTAGTGGCAACTCTTACCAAACTACCTTCCCACTCCTTATTGGTAGCCTCATCTGCATCCATACCAGCACTAGCCTGAGGTAGCTGAGTGCCCTTTTTGGTGAACCTACGGGTATAGGTCTTTTGAGTTGTTGATATGGATGGTAAAATTGTGGGTGTGTGATGGGTATCAACTGGGATTGCTGAACCTTCACCCTGAATTTGACCTAGTTCCAACATTGTTTGAAACAATGGTGTAACTATGCCTGAAAAATCCTTTCACTCTCTCTTCATGTTAGCAAAAATCTTTTTAGTATGAGAGAGAGCAGGATAAACCTTGTTATGAACCTTTTTATTTATAAATTGTTTGTCCATAAGAAGTTAAAGAAAAATCTTAGATATAAGAAATATTTGTTTGAAGAGCTATCCAAGGCCTTAACCACACTATCAAAAATTAATTTTGAAAAATTGAATCTTTGATTTTTAGCTAAGCAGATAATGGCAGAAGCCATATTACTACTGAACTCATTCCAACCAGTAGTCTTTGGACTAAGACACTGTAAGATAGTGTGAATCAAGAATTTCCATTGTGGGGGAAAGGCACCTTTTGAAAACTTCAATAAATCATTTTTCCTTTCATACCCCATCAATGCAAGGTTTTCAAAAATTGTAGAGTTTGGAAGATTCTCAATTCCATTAACATCTGCTAGATGAAGAACTTCTCTAACAAATGCCTCAGTAATAAGAATCTCCTGCCCATCTACAAGGGCATGAATTTGTACTTCCTCATCAATAGTTTTGACCTTAGTAGTAGCCCAAGACTGTTTGATGTTGGAAATATATATTGTAGGATTTACTGTTAATGCATACTTAATATGAGTAGCATTGAGAAAATCTATGATTTCAGTAAACCCTTCACTTTCTCTGGGTTTTTTGCAAAAATGCGATCATGTTATGTTGGTCTGCAAAAGACAGAGTCGACATTGTGAATTTTGAAAAATTTTGTAGGGTTTTGCTGAGATTTGCAATTAATGGATAAAAAGGAGTTAGAGTTTATGTTTGAGAGAGTTTTGATCGGATAAACACACTTGTGTGAATGATTGAAGGATATAAACCCTTAATCATTCATATTTCAAAAACAGTACCCTGCACTCTCAAACATAACAGTAGAAACCTAGCAGCACTAACTTATGCCTAGCAGCACAGAATCAGTTTCCACTCCAAATAGCTTAATTTTCAGTACTCCATCACTTTTCTCAGCTTATCCTACAAAAGATTAGTCCCAAAAATACAAAACCACAAACATAACACAATGTACAATAATCACATCATCAATTATACTTAGTAGTACTAAGTATAACTGGCAACATTTACACAGCAATACTAAGTAAACTAGCAATATTAAGTATACTTAGCAGCAGAAATAATTTATTGACCTAATAACAGTACTGATCCTTACAAAACTTTACAAAATCACAAAGAGATAAGAATTTTCAAATATTTATCATTCCAATACTGACAACCAAAAATTGAAATCTACCCACATCAAAAGCTTTTGTGAGCAAATCTGCAACATTATTATCAGTATGAATTTTGACAATTTGAATTAACTTGTTTTCATAACAATCTCTTATAAAATGATGTCTTATCTCAATATGTTTTGTTTTTTAGTGATATACAGGATTTCTTATAATGCACATAGTACTGCTATTATCAATATATATCTTTGTATGCATAAAATTGTACCCATAATCCAGCAATTGATTCTGAATCCAGAGCACTTGTCCACAACAACTTGAAGCAGCCACATACTCAGCTTCTGTTGTAGAATTTGCAACCACAGTTTGTTTCTTGCACTGCCATGAAATTAACCTGCATCCTAGAAATTGACAACCTCCTGTTGTTGATTTTCTATCCAAACTTGCTCCAGCATAATCACTATCAGTGTATGCAACCAAATCAAAAGGTGAATCTTTTGGATACCAAAGGCCCAATTTGGGTTGACATTTCAAGTATCTAAAAATTCTTTTCACAGCATTAAGATGTGAAACTTTTGGTGTAACTTGATATCTGGCACAGGCACACACTGCAAACATAATATCAGGTCTTGAAGCTGTAAGATACATCAATGAACCAATCATTGATCTATATAAATGAACATCAACTTCATCACCATCTTCATCTTTGAGCAAGGGCTTGGAAGTTTCCATTGCTGTCTTTGCAGGCTTCACATCAGCAAACCCAAACTTCTTCAAAATTTCAGCTACATACTTATCTTGACTGATAAATATGCCATTCTCCTTCTGCTTGACTTGTAATCCTAAGAAGAATATAAGTTCACCCATAGAACTCATCTGAAATCTTTCATGCATAAGCTTCTCAAATTCAACACATAACACCTTGTTTGTTGATCCAAAGATAATATCAACAAAATAAACTTGAACTAGCAAGATATCATCTTTTTGTCTTCTGATAAACAAAGTCTTGTCAATCTTCCCTCTACTAAAACCATTGTCCAATAGATACGTGGTTTTGTAACCTTACAACAGGTTTTACCTCTCGAGGGATCTCAAGAGGCTTACAACCCCACCAGGCAGTGTACCTGACCGATGTAGTATAGTGTAGTGGTAAGTACGGGGGATTGATCGTTCTCCACAGGGAATAGTGTTCGTTAGGTATGAAAGGCTACTCTAATTAGGTCTAAGGGTTGAGGGAGATTCTTTTTGTATTTTTTATATTTATGAAAGCAAGTAAAATCTCGGGTTTGAAGGAGTGGGCGGAATTAGTTGCTAGTCAACTAACCCAAATAACTACAAATGCAAATAAAATAAAATAACTGAAATGAAAAGTTTGGTGGAAACTAATATGTAGAGAAATGTGTTTACTTAGATTTCCTTACTCCCTAACTATCTTTTACCGGTTGATTAGTGTGTATTAGTTGCGTGGATGACGGGTGTATTCCTTAATACCATTCGTGGGGTGGCGTACTTACTTCCCCAACTCTACAAGCTCCTACTTCACTCCTATGTCGAGCCGGCTAGGAAGCTCCTAACATGGGATCACTAGAATTCGCTTGTGCATTAAATACAACCATAAAAACCTTTAGTACGCATTTGGTTCATGTTTCTTAAGACGTTCAAGCAAGTTACCGAATAGGAAGTTAGCCAGTTTTCTTAAGCCTAACATAGATAAACAATCATCCAATACAACTAATAACACACTAATAACCAATAATCAATAGCTAGGTTTCATTAGATCTAAGCAAACACAAGATAAATCTAGCCTAACATGTTAATCAAAAGACAAGAATAAGATAAAATCAAACAACACATAGACATATTGAATGATTAATTGATAACTTATCTTCAATGTAACATAGAAGATCTCAAGGCAAAAAGCCTTGAAAAAGAAGCTAAAATCGTCTTAGGGTTTTCTCCCAAAATTCCACACACTAAGTTCCACACTAATGACAAAGAATTGCAAAACTATATATAGATTTTTACATCTGACGGCGTCACCTTATGGAGTGTGACGCCGTCACCTCGCCGCTTTTAGGGTTCCCGGATGACCTTCTTGACGCCGTCCCTCTTTAGCTCTTCCAAAATCCATTCTGGCTTATCAAGGCTTGACGCCGTCGAACCTTGAACGTGACGCCGTCCCCTTTTGATTTAAGCCGTGACGCCCTTGATCAGGTTAAAGTGTGACGCCGTCAGAATTCACATGCTATTTTCACTGGCTTATCATGAGTAAATTTCACGTCCACCTTTTCTTGCCAAGGCATGACGCCGTCCAGAGTAAATTGTGACGCCGTCAAAGGTAACTTTTGGCCGATTTTTGAGACTTTGCCGTTTTCTTCACTTTTATGCTCCAAAAACGTCCAAAATGCCTCCTTTTCCAGATTTCTCCTCAAAAGTACCTAAAATGACAAAAGGAACGATTTAGGGCAATATTTGATCAAATAAATACGATTTAGGGCTTAAATGACCCCTTAAAAGCGGTACACTTTTCGCTTCATCATTGCATCTAAAAACCCACTTAGTACCAATTGCCCTCTTCCCATTAGGCAAATCTACCAATGTCCAAAATTCTTGAAGCTTGAATTGTAGAAGCTCTTCTTGCATAGCCTACACCCAGCTTGGATCCTGTAATGCTTTATGTGCATTCTTGGGTTCTATTTGTAATAGAAATCAAGCAAACAAACAGTTTTGAAGGTCTTTGTGACTGTTTGTTTGATGAAGGGATCTAGCAAAGAAACCTTGTTCCTTTAAACCTTTTGTCATGTTTCTTGTTTGAACAGCAGATTGTGGCTCTCCAATGATTTGTTCTTTAGGATGATCCTTGTGAATTCTTGTAGTTGGAATAGGACTGACATGAACTTCATCTTCCATATTGGTTAAGTCAGCCTCTGCACCAAGTACATCATCATCAGTACCAGGATAAATTTCTTCCAATGGATGCATGTTTGGATCATGTGGATATTCATCCTCATCAAAAGAAAAGCCTTCCTTGGCAGCAACATTAACACTTGACTTAGCAGTATTAACAGAGTTAGTACTGCTAGTGTTATTTTCTTCATTTGCAATATTATCTGATACATCACCCTTTACTTGTTCATCAGTCTGCTTTCCTTCATTAACTACTAAATCATCATCAGAAGATTTTGCATCATCTTCTTTATCATCTTTTGGATCTTTATCAAGATTATATTCTTCTAAACTCTTTGATTCTTGAGTTGAGAAAGGTGGATCAGCAGTCCAAATAGGTAGCAAGATGTACTTCTTTGCAGTTTCAGTCTCCTTCCTAGCTTGTGTACCTGCATTAGTATTAGATTTTGTACCTGCATACTCATTAGATTGTGTACCTGCAACAACTGGCTCATAATTCATTATCTTGGTTAATGAATCAATATCAAACAGCCAGTTTGGTCCACTCCCTGCAACATTAAGTGTACTCTCACTAAACCTAACATGCAAGTTCTCTTCCACTTTCCTGGTCCTACTATTGAACACTCTAAAAGCTTTGCTATTCATTGAGTATCCAACAAAGAAACCTTCATCAGCCTTGCAATCAAACTTGCCTAAGTGATCTATGGTATTCAAGATAGTAACAGGACACCCAAATGGTCTTACGAAATCTAACAATGGTTTTCTAGCATGTAAAAGTTCATAAGGGGTCTTGTTGTAAGGCTTAACCACTTTACTTCTATTCTGCACATAGCAAGCAGTATTGACTGCTTTAGCCCAAAAAGTAGTAGGTAATTTAGAATCAGCTAACATTGTTCTAGCAGCCTCAATTAGTGTCCTATTCCTCCTCTCAGCAACACCATTTTGTTGAGGAGTTCTAGCTACACTATATTGTCTCTCAATACCTTTCAACTCACAAAACTGGTTCATATCCCTATTCTTGAACTCAGTTCCATTGTCACATCTTATCACTTTAACCTTATGATTAACTAGGTTTTCTATCCTGGTTATGAAAGCCTTGAGAATGCCACCGGTTTCATCCTTAGATGCTAAAAAGAAAACCCAAGTAAACCTACTATATTCATCTGTGACAACTAGGCAATACATCTCTTTCATCAAACTTTTCACAAATGTTGGTCCAAATAAATCCATGTGCAACATATGTAAAGGCTGACTTATAGAGTTCACTGCTTTGGTCTTACAAGAAGCTCTGTGTTGTTTTCCTTTCTGACAAGCAACACATATTTCAATATTTTCAAAAACTTTTGAAGGTAACCCTCTTACAAGGTTTCCCTTAACCAATTTATTCATTGTTTTGAAATTTAAATGTCCAAGCCTTCTATGCCAAAGCTTAGATTCATCAGATGTGGCCTTTGCAAAGAGACAAGTCAAACATCCTTTGTAAACCATATTCTTTAAATCAACACTGTATATGTTGTCTGTTCTAGGAACCTTAAGCAAAACATGACTTTCATCAGTCAACTTAAAGTCAGGAGACAAGATAAAACATTCAGTATCAGTAAAAAGAACACTGTTCTTTTTGTCACACATTTGTGAGACACTAAAGAGGTTAAACTTAAGCTCTTTTACAAAGTACACATTATCAAAATCTAATTCACCAGTTTTTATTGTACCTTTGCCTGTGATTTTCCCTCCTTTGGGATTACTCCCAAAAGCAACATATCCTCCATCAATTGCTTCAAAATCTGTGAGATAGGACATGTTTCCTGTCATGTGCCTTGAGCATTGATGAGTGTCTAAATACTCATCATTTCTGTCACATTTTATCTACAAAATCATTTAAAAACATGCAGATATGCTTCAAAATACTGAAAATATCATAAAATGTGTTTTTATGTGACTCAGGAACAAAAAGATTGAAAACAAGTGAAAAACGAACAAAGTTTGCATAATTGTCATTTTCAGTCCCTGAAGTTTCACAAATTGGCAGAATTAGTCCCTGGTTATTCAAAACATGTTAAATATCATCAAAGGTCCTTGGGGATTTATAAGTTGTCAAGATTAGTCCTTTAAAATTCAAGTTTTCAAAATTACAACTTTGGTCCCCCAAGTTTGAAAAATGTCAAAATTAGTCCCCGGGTGTTTTAAAAATAGAAAATTATGTTTTATACCCTTGTACTATTCACACTTGACAAGATTGGTCCTTTTGATAACTATGGTGAAATTACAGTTTCAGCCCCTCAACTATGCAGAAATTACAAGATTGGTCCCTATGTTTAACTATAACCAAAATCCGGACCCTTTATCTATTAAACCCAAAATCCAAATACCCAACACCTAATAACTAAATAACCCAACCCAGTTTTATTTACCCCAGCCCAATCCTTAAATTACACAAGCCCAATTCCCTTTAAAACCAACCCGACCCACTCACCTTTGCTAAATATAAGAGTTTGACTTCGGTCAAACTCTTATCCCTTCCACTTGCCGCCTAAACAAAACCAGTCATCACCACCACCTCACCATTTTCCACAGCTGTCTCGCCACCTCATCCCCCCTCCATACACGCTACCTAACACTCCCAAATGCATTTAATGCATCTTCCTTCTCCCCAACAGTCAGAGATAGTGGATTTACCACTTTTCCATTTTTCCCGCCAAAAAGAAGATTGGACGATTGAGATCAAATTGAAGCCAATCAAGGGTGCAGAAGGATTGAGGGATGTCGACTAGGGTTTTCCCACTTTAATTATGTATATATAGAATGCAATGTAGCTAAAATAAAGTAAGTAGGTACAAGTAGCATAATCGTATTTTCATTTCCAGTAGCAATAATTTGTAATTTCGAATTTCAACAATCAATACAAAGTAATCTTAGTGTGTTTATTGTTGTTCTTTGATTATTTGTCAGTAGTTAATGATAATGCAAGTTTTCTGATTTTCATATGTTCTGAGAATTTGAATCTTGTTAAGTAGTAATTGAAACAATTTCTCAGTTGTTTCTAATAGCTTATATAAGCTTTATATAGCTTATTGTAAGTTTATTGTAGTGTAATTCTGTTCTAATTCAAGATTTGAAGAAAAGTCAACCAAAGTCAAAGAAGCAACCAAATAAGCTATTCTGGGGTTAAAAGCTATTCAGGAAGGCTTGTGTTGGTTTTCTAGCTTGTGTGAACAAGCTAGGAGTGGTTCTAGTCCTTGGTTCTTTGTTTCACAGCTTTCTCAGTTGTAAGCTTGTTTTCAATATTAGCTTAATTTTGCATTCTACTGTATAAGTGCTTATTTCATCTTATTATTATTATTTCTTGCTCATAAGTAGTTTGTGATCATACTTGATCTATTTCATCAGTAGTTTAATAGCTTTGTCATTACTTTACTTAAAAAACTTTAAAAAGTCCAAAAATCAGTCAATTATAGTATAGCTTAATAAATTGCTTAATTCTGTTTTATAAGTTGCTTATTATAGTTAGTATAAGTTATTTAATCAATAAAAATCAGTATTTATAAGTTAATTTATCTATTTCCTTTGAAAATCCAAAACAGACTCAACAAAAGGGTTGTTTGGTATAGCAGGTCAACAAGGTCAAACTTAGCTTTTACTGTTGCTTTGCACTTGTCCCAACTTTGATTAAGCTTATTATGACCATTATAAGCTGTTTCTAGGTTTTAAAAAGTCATTTCAATAGAAAACCCATAGTTGAGTTGCCTGTGTTAATTTCAGGCATCAAAAAGCTCAAATAAGCCATCTATAGCCATAAGCTCATTTTGTCCTTTTTCATGGCTTGTCTGAGTTCATTTGAGTCCAATTAGAGTATACACAAAAGTTGGTTTAAAGCCCTAAGGCTTGTGCACTTCTGCACAACTCTGCATCAGCAGAATCAGTGTATGCTGATTGCTGTTGCTGCTGAACTTGCCTCATTTGTGGCTTATTTACATAAGCTCTTGCTCTGCTTTTTGTTTCTATGAATAGCCAGTAGTACTAGCTCAAGTTTTCCCCCATAAGTTTGCATCTCAGTGCTTATTTAGAGTGCTTAAATTGCCTTGAAAGTTAGCAATTTTCTGAGGTTTCTACTGAAACCTTGTTACTGCTAATCTTCTTATTAGCTTAATTCATAGTGCTTATTTGTATTTTTCAGTTGTATTGTGCTTATATAAGTTGGTTTTACCTTTCCTGAGCATTTGGTTGAGTTTTGTGCTTATTAGCTTATTTTTAGCTTATTTGCTTATTGCTTATCTGCCCAAATCAGCTCTCCAGGCTTATTAAACTTCTGCTTTTATTTTTCCTATCTTTTAAATATTAATTTAGACTTATCCTGAATTTTTCAGATTTTTCTTAAGTCATTTAATATTTTTAGTCTTTTTTATTAGTTTCTATTAGTAATAAAATCATAATAAATAGAAAAATAATCAAAAAAATATAAATCTAATTTTCATAATTTTCTTTTGTCATTTTTAATCTAGGAAAAATATAATCTTATTTTTAGACCTTAATAAAATCAAAAATAGAAATATAGTGATAGCTTCTATTTAATAGAATTTATCTTTTTAAATTTTAATCAAGTAAGTTTCATTTTTATAATTTCTTAGCTTCTATTTACTTAATAATATTTTTAGAAAAAGTTTTAGAATTTTCTTTGTTCATTTAGTATTTTTTATAAATTTAAATAGTTTAATAAGTAATTAAATTAATAAATAATTGTTAGGATCTCTGGGAAATAAGTATTTCATTGTTGCTGCCGATAGTGTTAAGCTGGTTCCTGCCGATAGCTTTGGTTCCTGCTGAACGCTCATTGCTGCCGATAGTGTTATCTTGTTCCTGCCGATAGTATTGTTGCTGCGGATAGTATTATTTGTTATCCGTATATTTAGAATGTTTGTTAAGATTTATTTTTAGAAGAGATTGTTGTTTATCTCTTCACACGTTTTCTTGTAGAACGGGTTAGGGTTAGGTCATCTTGTTAGTATAAAAGATAAACCCGTCTATGAGTTTAGGTACGCCTTTAACACCTTTAACGTTTTCAATATTCAAGATCACAATTCCTAGTTCATAGTTTGATCCATAGAGGATCATTGTCTTTAGAGTTTTTCTTCTTTATTATACTTGCTGTTTAGTTTCCGCATAAACGCTTGTGTAGCATACAGAGGTTCTTGTTTATACCAAGCTCAATCAAGCTCGAAGTTCTCGATCCTACAAGTGGTATCAGAGCCTGGTAAGGATCTCTGATAAAGAAGAAAAAGGTCGATTTCATATTTCACAACCCTCTTTCAATGGAAGACGAAATCCCACAAAACAATGTCATTAACCCTGAAGAACACCAAACCAAACCTGAAACTTCACAAGTTCAAACACAGATCGTCACCACTATGTCCACCAACAATGCTAAATTCCCATATCTGAAGAAAGATGAGTATGAAGTCTGGGCTATGAGAATGGAGTATTGGATCACGAACACTGATTACAATCTGTGGAATGTGATTCTTAAAGGAAATAGCAAGAAGAATATTGGAAGGGATGATGATGGGAATATTTATATAGAGGAACCTGTTACAGCGGAGGAACACCTTGCTGTTCAAAGGGAAACCAAGGCAAGAACTCTTCTACTTCAAGCTATTCCAGAGGATCATATGAGTGATTTTCATCACTTGGATGATGCTAGAAAGATCTGGCATGCTATAAAGACCAGATTTGGAGGGAATGATGAATCCAGGAAGATGCGAAAGTCTATGCTCAAGCAAGAGTTTCAGGAATTCAAGATTTCTGAGGCTGAGGGGATTCACAAAGGGTATGACAGATTCCACAAGATCCTGAGTCAACTCAACCAGTTGAAAGCTAGGCCAGATGATGAAGACTGCAACACCAAGTTTCTGAGGGCTTTGCCACCATCCTGGTCACAGGTTTCCATAACCCTCAAGGCCAAAGGAGGACTGGATTTTATGAGCTTTGATGATCTGTACAACAAGTTGAAAACCCTTGAACTTGATATCAAAGGGTATTCCACCTATACACCCCATACTCCAACCCATACTGCTTTTGTTAGTAACTCTGGTCCTAACAAAGCATCATATGGAAACAGTCCAACTCTATCAACATCTTCAATCTCCTACTCATCTGCCACACCAAAAGCTCAGACCAGATCTGATAATCTTGTAGTGGATGTGCTTCATTCGTTTGTTGCTGATAGTACACCACAGCAGAAGATTGTGTATGATGATTTTAATCAGGTTGATGAATTGGATCTGGAAGAGATGGATTTAAGATGGCAGGTGGCTATGATATCGTTAAAGTTGGATAGGTTTGAAAAGAAGGCAGGAAGAAGGGTTAATTTTGATGGACAGGAGCCTGCCAGGTTTGACAGAAGGAAGGTGAGGTGTTATAAATGTTCTAAAACAGGACATTTTGCTAGGGAATGTACAGACAAGAAGGTGGATGACAAAGTTTGATATTCTGCTTTCAAAATTCAAGAGCTGGACTCAGAAGACCCCAAGGCATTGGTATCTGTGGATGGAATGGTGGACTGGGAGCAACATGAGAAGTCTGTTGCAAGTGGAGCAGATAAGGTCTATGGGATGATAGCTGGTTACGGTGAGAAGAAACAAGTGGCTGGTCAGTTTGCAATGATGGGTCATCCATCTCAGGTACGAAACTGCCCATTTGGTTGTGCACCTATATATGCTAAATTGAAACAGGAATTTGTTGATATTGAAAGTGAAAATAAGGATAATTTTATACAACTTAAGGCTCATAAAAGGGCTGTTAAAACATTAGAACAACAAAAGGTCTGGTATCAACAACAACAGTCTGCTTATGAAGTAAAAATAAAGGTTTTGGAAAGAGATTTAAAAAATGCCACTAATGAGTTTAAACATTCTGAAAGGGAAAAAGCTAAGGTAGTACTAGAAAATCAGGATTTGCATTCTAAACTAGATAGTTCCTTAGCTAGATTTGAAAAGTGGAAAGAATCATCCAAAAACCTTCATAAGCTTATTGATAGTTCTATGTCTACCAAAACTAAAAGAGGTTTAGGGTTCGGTGACCTAATAGGGTCAAATCAGTATTATGACCCTAATGAGTATAGTGTTTTTAATCCAGAACCTGTAGATTATAGAAAACCAGTAAAGTATGTGAAGGAGGGAGGAATGAATGATGTTCCTCCACCCATAACTGGAACATTTAAACCTGCTAATCCTTTTGATGACTTTGATGATTCACAAATGACCTATGGCAAACAGGCAAAGGACTTGCCTAATCTTGATTGTGACTCTAATGTATTTGTCTCTTGTTCTTACAGTGACAAATCTTCAGAAATCAAGACTAATGACTATGCCACCTGTGGATCAAGTGACAAGTCAGCATCAATAAAGTCAGAAGATCTCTCCTCAGAAGTAGCTACTGATGAAACTCACTCAAAGACAACTGCATTTGAAGATATTTCTTTTGATAGTGTTAAAAACAATAATGTTTCTGGTTGTGGTTATGTTTTGAACAATTCTAGTTGTGGTTCTGTTTCAAACAATTATGGTTGTGATTTTAATTCTGTTAAGGATAATTTTGTTTCATGTGTTGGTTTGAATAATTCTGTTTGCAATGAGAAAGTTATTGTTAAGAGAAAGTCCCCTAGAAAGAAATCTTGCTTTGTATGTCGTAGTTATGATCATCTTATTAAAGATTGTGACTATTATGAAAAACAGATGGGTGTATATGCTTGTAAAAATAGGTCTGTATGGAAAAATGTTAATGATATTCCCCCTTATATTCCTCAAGCAGCAAGGAGAACTTCAGTTGCTTATGGCAAGCCAGTTTCTGCTGGTAAGCCTGTTGCTGCTGAAAAGTTCATTCCTGCCGATAAGCCTGTTCCTGCTGCTTATCCTGTTCCTGCCGGCAGGATCAATCCTGCTGGTTGGAGAAGCAATATTGCTAGATCTTTCAGCAGACCTACTAGTACTTACTTTCAAAATGATTTGAGACCTGTTTGTTTTGACACCATGCACAAGGGAGGGGCAAGATGGAAAACTGCTGTTAAGTCCTCAGCAGGCTGTTCTTGGAAAATCAATAACCAACATATGAAAATGGGGTCCAAGATCAATGGTGGATCTCATCAATCTCCAGGGTTTAATTCTTATTGATCCACTAGGCAGGCTCAAGTCAGCAATGGCTTGAGTCTCTCTTGTATCTAATGTTGTATATGTATTCTATTTCTCAGGATTTTCCTTTTAGAAGCAAAGATGTTGGAATTGTTGACAGTGGATGTTCCAGGAGTATGACAGGGAATTTGGAAAGATTGCATGACTTTGTACCTTTAAATGGAGGTACTGTGACATTTGGAGGAGGAGATGGAATAATTTCTGGGAAGGGAACTATCAAGACTGCTAAGCTGGACTTTGAAGATGTACTTTATGTGAAGGAACTTCAAGACTTCAATTTGTTCTCTGTCTCACAAATCTGTGATAAGAAGAACAGTGTTCACTTCACTGAGAATGAATGCTTTGTGTTGTCCAAAGACTTCAAGTTACCTGATGAAAGTCAGGTTGAACTTAAAGTTCCTAGGACTTTCAATCTTTATAGCTTCAATCTTAGTGATGTTCAGCCTGAGGGATCACTTGCTTGTCTGGTTGCAAAAGCTTCTGTGGATGAATCTAACAAATGGCACAGAAGAATGGCCCATGTGAATTTCAAGACCATTAACAAGTTGGCTAAGAATGGGCTGGTTAAAGGGCTTCCTAGGAAGATCTTTTCTAATGAGCATGATTGTGTTGCCTGCAACAAAGGAAAGCAGCACAAAGCATCATACAAGGCCATAACTGCTGTAAGCAACATCTCTGAGCCTTTGCAGCTTCTTCATATGGATCTTTTTGGTCCTACTTCTATCAGAAGTGTTGACCATAAGAACTATTGCCTGGTGATTACTGATGATTTTAGCAGGTTTTCATGGACTTTCTTTTTGGGTACTAAAGATGAAACTTATCCAGTTATTAGGGATTTTATTGCCTTAATAGAAAATCAGCTAAGTAAAAAGGTTAAGTCTATAAGGTGTGATAATGGCACAGAGTTTAAGAACTCTAATCTTATTGAATTCTGTGGGACTAAGGGGATAAAGAGGGACTATAGTAATGCTAGAACTCCACAACAAAATGGGGTTGTAGAAAGGAAAAATAGGACCTTGATAGAAGCAGCTAGGACTATGTTAGCTGAATCTAAGATGCCCACTATGTTTTGGACTGAAGCAGTTTGCACTGCCTGTTATGTGTTGAATAGGGTATCTATTACTAGTCCTCATAATAAAACACCTTATGAACTTTTGTCTGGGAAGGTTCCAAACATTAGTTATCTTAAGCCTTTTGGATGTCATGTCACTATTTTGAACACTAGTGATTACCTAGGCAAGTTTGATGGAAAGGCTGATGAAGGGTTTATTGTTGGATATTCTGCTCATGGTAAAGCTTATAGGGTTTATAATCTGTCCTCTAAGAGAATAGAAGAGACTCTCAACTTAAGATATCTTGAAGATAAACCTAATTTGCAGGGTGCTGGTCCAGAGTGGTACTTTGATCTGGATTATCTATCTGACACCTTAGGTTATAATAGATTCAAATCAAATCTATCTGCTGGTGCAAATGTTTCTCAAACTAACAATGCAGGTACCTCGGATGATGATTCTGATGTAGAGAGTGATGAACGACCTATTGTTGTTCCTTCTTTTCCCTCTAACAACATTTCAGGTTCAAAGCTCAAAGATTCTTTTGATGTGGCTGGAGGTGATTCTAGTTATGCAGAAGATCTTGCTAGGCTTCAAAGACAAGAGTTTAATGCCAAAAGAGCTGCTGAGATGTTTGATTCTGGGTTTTCTAAAGAGACAGAGGAGATTCTGAGAAAGGCTGAAGCTGAAGTTAGAAGACAACTGGATTTATCTGGTGGTATTCGTGTTCCTGCTGATACCATTCCTGCTGAAAGTGGATCTGTTCCTGCCGAACCTTCTAATGTTTCTGCTGATGTCTCTGTTCCTGCTGATGTTCCTGTGACTTCTCCATCTGTTGATTCTTTGGGTATTGATAACTCCCCTGACAGATTTCCAATTCCTTCTGATCTTGGAAATTCGGTCTCTTCAAAAGATAAGCTGAATGATCCTCATCATCAGTCCAGAACTGGCATTTTCACTTCTTCTTCTTATGATGATGACTTCAACCCTTCCATTACTAATCAGGCATCCTCCATTGAAGTCAATCCCATTGCTACCAAGAGGATTAATACTGTTCATCCTCAGTCTTTGATTCTTGGAGATATTAATTCCCCTGTTCAGACACGAAGTAAACTTCATCAAACCAAGTTTGAAGAATCTGCTTTTCTCAGTTATATACAGGATCAGTTGAGGAGCAATCATACTGATTATTTACATTGTCTGTATGCTTGTTTCTTATCTCAAGTTGAACCAACTAGCATAGCTTAAGCTCTTACTAATGATGATTGGGTTGAGGCTATGCAAGAGGAGATGCAGCAGTTCCAGAATCAGAAAGTATGGATGTTGGTTCCTTTGCCTGCTGGAAAGCATGCTATAGGAACTAAATGGATTCTAAAGAATAAAAGGGATGCTAGGGGAATTGTGGTTCGAAATAAAGCTAGGCTGGTAGCTCAAGGTCATAGACAAGAGGAGGGCATTGATTATGATGAGGTGTTTGCACCAGTGGCAAGAGTTGAAGCTATCCGATTGTTTTTGGCTTTTGCTTCTTTTATGGGGTTTGTAGTATATCAGATGGATGTAAAAAGTGCATTTTTGTATGGAAGGATTGAGGAAGAGGTTTATGTTACTCAACCACAGGGATTTGTGGATCCTCAGAATCCTAATTTGGTTTATAAAGTGGTTAAAGCACTTTATGGTCTTCATCAAGCACCAAGGGCTTGGTATGCAAGGTTATCAGCCTTTTTGCTTAAACATGGTTACAGAAGAGGGACTATTGATAAAACTCTTTTTATCAGAAAGAACTTCAAAGACATCATTCTGGTACAAGTTTATGTAGATGATATTATCTTTGGTTCAACTAATGCAGCCTGGTGCAGGGAATTTGAAGAATTGATGAAGAGTGAATTTGAGATGAGTGCTATGGGTGAAATGACTTTCTTCTTGGGTCTTCAGGTTAAGCAGAAACCAGATGGGATCTTTATTTGCCAGGAGAAGTATGTTTATGACATGCTTAAGAAGTTTGATATGGAAAATGTGAAGATTGCTACAACTCCTTTTGAACGTTCAAAGCCTAAGTCCAATAATGAACCTGATGCTGCTGTTAATGTCCATCTTTATAGATCCATGATTGGATCACTCATGTATTTGACAGCTTCAAGACCTGATATCATGTTTGCTGTTGGTGCATGTGCTAGACATCAGGTTACACCATTGACTTCTAACCTTAATGCAGTTAAGAGAATCTTCAAGTATTTGAGGGGACAGCCAAAGATGGGACTTTGGTATCCTAAAGATTCTCCTTTTGTGTTGGAAGCCTATAGTGATAGTGATTATGCTGGGGCTAACTTTGATAGAAAATCTACTACTGGTGGTTGTCAGTTTCTGGGTCAGAGGTTGGTTTCTTGGCAGTGCAAGAAGCAGACTATAGTGGCTACATCTTCTACTGAGGCAGAGTATGTTGCTGCTGCTAGTTGCTGTGGACAGGTACTTTGGATGCAAAATCAGTTTTTGGATTATGGGTTCAACTACATGAACACTAAGATTTTTATTGATAATCAAAGTACAATGTGTATTGTTAAGAATCCTGTTTATCATCAAAGGACAAAGCATATTGAGATTCGACACCATTTCATAAGAGATGCTTATGAGAAGCATCTTATTCAGGTGGTTAAGATTCATACAGATGATAATGTTGCTGATCTGCTGACCAAGGCTTTTGATGGACCAAGGTTTAAACATTTGGTGGTCCATATTGGGATGGTAAATCCCTAGATATTCAGCTTAAGGGGAGGCTTGCAGCTTAAGGGGAGGATCAAGCTTAAGGGGAGGATTGTTCTTGTTGTTGTTGTATATTTTCTATCTTTCTTTCTTTCTTTTGATTTCTTTTCTTATTTTCTTTATTTTCTTTTGGTGTGTTTCTGATTTGTTTTATTAGTTCAAAAAAAAAAAAAAAAAAAAAAAAAAAAATTGTGTATATTTTGTGTGCTAATAAGTTGGTTTTGAGCCACACCTTGCAGGTACAGTGTTGGTGTTTACACCTGCACAATAAATGGTGCTCAACTCACCATGTCTTGCAGACTAGAAAGAGTTGGCTTACCATGAGGGTACGGCTCTGGTGTGAAAATCAAATCCGTTGATAGCTGTAATAGCTTGCTCAAAGCTATAGGGTATTCAACTCACCCTTGGTTAATTCCTGAGAGTTGAAAATGGTTCTCAATTCACCATGGATGTAACCCTTTATGGGATCCAAAGGATTGGCTAGTCCACAAAAGTATGGTTTGTAGTAAAGACACTTGGTATCCATATTTGGTATTCAATTCACCAAGGTTCAGTTGAAACCAAAGAATTGACTAGTCCTGAGCAAACGGCTACAGGTAAAGACAAGTCAAATCCGTTTATAGTTGCTGATTTGCTAATAAATCAGATGGTTATCAATGTACCATGGTCTAACACACCTAAACATTGGCTACTCCAGTAGTGATGGCTATTGGTAAAGAGACATCAAATCCATTAATTTTCAATGATTCACCTCTCACAGGAGTTAACACACCTGGATGTGATGAGAATAGTATGAAACTTAAGTGATTTGATGTACATATTGTCATAGTAGCAGCCAAGTTCAAGTGAATGTAATGGTGACCAGTATCTATGTTTTGAAGAGGATTTCTTATTCCTGCTGAACTATTGAAGTTGCTGCTGGATGCTATAGAGGTTGAAATCTTGCAAGTTAAGGATTTTGCTGCTGGTTACTCCTAATTGCTGCTGCTAAGTCGCAGTCCTCAAGCCTGAGAAGTTCAAAGCTCTATCACATTGGAATCTTGCAGGTTAACCTAGTCAACCTCAAGATTCGGGGAGGATTGTTAGGATCTCTGGGAAATAAGTATTTCATTGTTGCTGCCGATAGTGTTAAGCTGGTTCCTGCCGATAGCTTTGGTTCCTGCTGAACGCTCATTGCTGCCGATAGTGTTATCTTGTTCCTGCCGATAGTATTGTTGCTGCGGATAGTATTATTTGTTATCCGTATATTTAGAATGTTTGTTAAGATTTATTTTTAGAAGAGATTTTTGTTTATCTCTTCACACGTTTTCTTGTAGAACGGGTTAGGGTTAGGTCATCTTGTTAGTATAAAAGATAAACCCGTCTATGAGTTTAGGTACGCCTTTAACACCTTTAACGTTTTCAATATTCAAGATCACAATTCCTAGTTCATAGTTTGATCCATAGAGGATCATTGTCTTTAGAGTTTTTCTTCTTTATTATACTTGCTGTTTAGTTTCCGCATAAACGCTTGTGTAGCATACAGAGGTTCTTGTTTATACCAAGCTCAATCAAGCTCGAAGTTCTCGATCCTACAATAATTAATAATAATTAAATAAAAAGTTAAAAAAATATAATTTTAATTTTTAAATAAGTTTTAAGTCATTTTACATTTTTAAGTTTTAATTTTCTAAAATTTTAGTTTTAATCCCATTTTAGCTTTCCCGTTATGCATTTTCAGTTTAATTTAATCGCGTTTAATTTTCTTGTGCATATCTGTTTTTAAATTGTTATTTAGAATTGTTAAAAAGCAAAATCCAAAAATACCTAATCACATCAATCACTCTAATCCTAGCTTTTCACAGTTGCCCATTCACACCTCGTTGGGAAACGATTCGGGTAATTACTTACCTGTCTTAACACTACACACGAGCGTGAGTTTTTGCAAGTATCCTTTTTCACAAAGGGGTAATTTGTAATTATTCACGAGCATCCGCTGTCTGCATTTATTTATAGGTGTGTTTAGCACGGATCAAATTTTGGCGCCGCTGCCGGGGAGGTTGTGCTGCGACTATTGTGTTGAGTATAAGCGATTAGTGATTCAAGATCCTTCTATCAGAAGTTCCTATTTCCCATAAACAATATAAAATACAAAAATATTTTTCTTTTCTTTTCTATATATATTATTATTATTATTATCATATAAAAAATAAAAACACCAAAAATAATTTCCGTTTTCTTTGTTTAAATAAATAACAAAAATAAAATTTACCATCGAGAACCAAGACAGAGTACTACCTAACTGGGGGTACGGCCATAATAAGTTCCCAAACATCAGATTTAAAACTTGCCTTTGTATCACTTGCGAATATCGGCTCACCTTTGATTGGTAAACAAACTATAACGGAGGTTTAAGGATAGTCTGACATTAAATTGTCGGACTGAAAGAAGCGGGTTTTTAAGGAGCATTTAATTGCCCACCTTTGCTTCTCCGCCACTCTGTGCGTTTATCTTTTAGAGAGCTACCGTACGCTTGTTGATTATTGGTTTAAGTTCACTTGTGTTTTGATTCGTTCTTGATTTAATTATAATATTTTACTTAGTGCATGCGCACTCGTTCTTCCACGTCATCAAGCCCTTTACGTGAACTCGTAGATATTCCGAGAAGACGTAATCGTAGACGTGCTGCCCAAATAGTCGAACCCGAGATTCGTACTGTTCTCACTGATAATATAGCAGACGAACGCACAATGGCTGAAATGCTCCAGGCACCCACCGAGGGTTACGGAGATGCCATCGTTTTACCAGTCATCGATTCTGATAATTTTGAACTGAAAACACATTTGATTCAGCTCGTGTCCACAAACCAATTCCACGGGTTTGAACGAGAGGATCCATATGCACACATTCGTTGGTTCAACAAGTTGACCTCTACAATCAATTACAAGAATGTGCCGCAAACAGTTATCAAATTGATGCTATTTCCATTCTCACTTGAGGGGGCAGCCCGGATTTGGCTGGATAAAGAACCCCCTCGATCCATTGAAACCTGGGAAGATCTCGTTAAGAAATTTGTCAATTATTTCTTCCCTCCATCAAAGACGACTAATCTAAAAAATGAAATTGCTGGATTTCGTCAAGGTTTTGATGAAAATTTCGGAGAGGCATGGGACAGATTTAAAGATCTCCTAAGAAAATGCCCACATCACGAATTCACGGAGTTACAACAGATAAATACGTTCTATAATGGGTTGACCCAAAACGATCAAGATGCACTTAACGCAGCCGCCGGTGGCAATATCTTGAATCGTAAACCTAAAGAGGTGGTTGAAATTTGTGAAAATAAATCAAAAGTTCCTATTTCTCGAAACAAAGTGAATGTTCCTGTCACTCCTGCTTCTTCATCCGGTAACTCACCTGAGTTAGCCGCTCTAACGGACACAATGCGTTGCATGATGAGGGAAATAAAAGAAATGAAGAGTGAAATGCATAAACCAGAACAAATCAAAGCAATAAACAAAGTGTGTGAAACTTGTGGTGGCCCACATGCGTATTATGATTGTCAAGCAACCGATGCTTCTCTTTACCCAGCTCCTGTAGCTGCAGTAAACCAAAATCAATACCGACCGCATGCTGAAACTCAGTAACCGAGCACCAAATGCTATGGTACCACCTGGTTTTCCACCCGTGCCAAATCAGAATAATCAAAATCGCTTTGTTCAAAATCAGGGACAAAATTTTAACAATTCTCAAAATTTCAATCAAAACCGAGGTCAGAATCAGGGTAATCATAACCAAAAACCATGGAATGTCCAAAACCAAAATCAGACGTCCTCAGATGAGTTGCTTAAGCAATTCATAAAAACCCAAGAGGAGACAAATAAGACACAATATGAGACAAACCAGTTATTGGTTGCCCAATTAAACCAGATCAAAAAGTCTTTAACTGATCTACCTTCTACCTCGGGAGGTCTCCCAAGTAACACTGTTGTCAACCCAAGGGGTGAACTCAAAGCTGTCACTACACATAGTGGTAAAGCTCATGTTGGACCAAAGGTGATAAAGGACCCGGTACTTCCCACTAACAATGGAAGTGCTAAATACGTCCAACCCTCGGTCATCCAAAATTCTACACCCACAATTGCTCCTCAGCCGTCAAGAATAGATCCTACTCTATCACGATTTACGATTAAAAGTTTGTCAACCAAACTTAGTGAGCAAAGAACAGCCAGATATTATTCCGAAATGCTCAATGTTGTTCCTGTCAGTGTACTTGATGACAGTGATGATGACGAAGATACCACTTTCGTCAAAGCTATCACCACTCGGAGTGGTGCTGCTTATGAGGGACCATCTGGCCCTATTCCTCCTCCGTTGTTTGAAATGGAAAAAGAGACGGAGGATACAACAGACAAAGTGCAAATTCCAAGCCCACAAAGTACAGCACATGTCTATCCTCCGGTTATCCCTAAAAAGAAATCCAAACCAGGAGTTGTCTTTGAATCTGTTAAGACTCCTGAAGTCATTGCCCCTAAATCCAAACCTTACATTCCTTACCCATCGCGCTTAAATGAGCAAAAGCTCCGTGAGAAGGCTAGTCAACAAATGGACAAATTCTTTCAAATCTTTAAAGAATTACATTTTGACATAAGTTTTGCGGATGCTATCATTCTGATGCCCAAATTTGCATCAACAATCAAACACTTGTTAAGCAACAAGGAAAAACTGATTGAAATGGCTAAAACTCCATTAAATGAGAACTGCTCAGCGGTTATCTTGAAAAAGCTTCCGGAAAAGCTTGGAGATCCGGGAAAATTTCTAATACCTTGTGTATTTCCGGGAATGGTTGAATGCTATGCCTTGGCCGATCTTGGTGCAAGCATCAACCTGATGCCTCATTCAGTATGGAAGAAACTTTCTCTTTCGGCTCTTACTCCTACCTGCATGACTCTTGAGCTTGCAGATCGAACCATATCTCATCCTTGCGGCATTGCCGAAGATGTGTTTGTGAAAGTAGGTAAGTTCCATTTTCCAGCTGACTTTGTGGTTGTTGAATTCGACGCAGATCAAAAGGTTCCTCTCATTCTTGGAAGAGGATTCCTAAAATTGGACCATGCTCTTATTGATGTATTTAAGCATGAGATCACCTTGCGTGTGGATAAGGAAGCTGTTACCTTTAACCATGATCAAACTTCGAGGTACTCCTCAAATTTTAATTCTGCATCGGTTAACCGAATCGATGTTATTGATATTGCTTCAAAGGAGTACTCTCAAGAAAGTGTTGATTATTTTCATAATTCTGTGAGTGGAAATCCCACCACATCTTCTCTACCTATCATTTCCGACTCTTCCCCTTCTCTCACTCCGTTTGAGGGAAGTGATTCCAATTTGGAAGAGATCGAGGCTTTTCTCAAGTGTGATTCATTTCTGGAAGGAATTGATAACGCTGAGATTGATCTGGAGGGAGATATTCTTCTTCTTGAGAAATTGTTGAATCAGGACAATTCCCCTCCTCTCCCTCCCGTTGAACTTCATAAATTTCCGGAGATCAAGATTAAGGACTTGCCTCCTCCACTTGAAAATGCAATTCTTGAGGAGGAAGTTCTTATCTTAATTGCTGTTCAGATCTCTCTTCTTCCCTTCACCTACCCGGTGATTTCCCTTATCTTTCACTCATTCGGGAGTTAGGATATTACCTTTGACCCCGGCATTGTCCATCTAACAGTGGTTTAAATGCCGGATTTATCTCATCGGTGTGGAACTTTCTTATGCTCAATTGGTTATCCAAGCATCTTGAAAGAAAGTCCGATGGAGATGGTTTCTTCCACTTACTTCCCCATGAACCAATGAATTCGGGGTCGAGTCAAGCTAGCGACTCGGTTAATAAAAACAGTAGCAAAATATGGGTTTTCACCCATATTTCACCTAAGTGTGGGGGAGATGCCCCACATGTTGTAAATATGTACAGTCAAAAAAAAAAAAAAAGTGTGTTTATATAAAATAATGGCTATTAGTATTTCCCTTTTACGTTCTAAGTGTTGGTTTAACAGCCGGTTCTTTGAATATTGAGGGCAATATTCAGTTCTAAGTGTGGGGGGGAATTCTAGCGAATTTGATCAAATGTACCATCTAGCACCCCCATTTTAGCCAAAATTTTAAATTTTTTTCTCACTTAGAACTCAATAAATGGTTATCAGTCCGCCATGTCTAACTCACATAAGGATTGGCTAATCCGAGAGCAAACGGCTCTTGGTAAAGATATATCAAATCCATTTATGGCTTACAATTTGCCCAAAATTGTATGGTATTCGACTCACCATATCTTCATAAGTGAAGAGTTGGCTAGCCCGCAAGGTTATGGCTTGTGGTTAAGGCAGTGAAAATCCATGACTGGTAATCAACTCACCAAAGATAATAGTTGTAATTTATCTAAGAGTTGGCTAGTCCAGAAGCAAACGGCTTTTGGTAAAGACAAATCAAAACCGTTGACAGTTGATGATTTGCTCAAAATCATTTGGTTATCATTGTACCAAAGTATCACATACTAAAACATTGGCTACTCCAGAAGTAATGGCTTTTGGTAAAGAGAAAAATCCATTAAAACTTCATAAAAGATTGCTAGGGACTAGCAATAGTTTAGTGTGGGGGATTGATGAGTGTCTAAATACTCATCATTTCTGTCACATTTTATCTGCAAAATCATTTAAAAACATGCAGATATGCTTCAAAATACTGAAAATATCATAAAATGTGTTTTTATGTGACTCAGGAACAAAAAGATTGAAAACAAGTGAAAAACGAACAAAGTTTGTATAATTGTCATTTTCAGTCCCTGAAGTTTCACAAATTGGCAGAACTAGTCCCTGGTTATTCAAAACATGTTAAATATCATCAAAGGTCCTTGGGGATTTATAAGTTGTCAAGATTAGTCCTTTAAAATTCAAGTTTTCAAAATTACAACTTTGGTCCCCCAAGTTTGAAAAATGTCAAAATTAGTCCCCGGGTGTTTTAAAAATAGAAAATTATGTTTTATACCCTTGTACTATTCACACTTGACAAGATTGGTCCTTTTGATAACTATGGTGAAATTACAGTTTCAGCCCCTCAACTATGCAGAAATTACAAGATTGGTCCCTATGTTTAACTATAACCAAAATCCGGACCCTTTATCTATTAAACCCAAAATCCAAATACCCAACACCTAATAACTAAATAACCCAACCTAGTTTTATTTACCCCAGCCCAATCCTTAAATTACACAAGCCCAATTCCCTTTAAAACCAACCCGACCCACTCACCTTTGCTAAATATAAGAGTTTGACTTCGGTCAAACTCTTATCCCTTCCACTTGCCGCCTAAACAAAACCAGTCATCACCACCACCTCACCATTTTCCACAGCTGTCTCGCCACCTCATCCCCCCTCCATACACGCTACCTAACACTCCCAAATGCATTTAATGCATCTTCCTTCTCCCCAACAGTCAGAGATAGTGGATTTACCACTTTTCCATTTTTCCCGCCAAAAAGAAGATTGGACGATTGAGATCAAATTGAAGCCAATCAATGGTGCAGAAGGATTGAGGGATGTCGACTAGGGTTTTCCCACTTTAATTATGTATATATAGAATGCAATGTAGCTAAAATAAAGTAAGTAGGTACAAGTAGCATAATCGTATTTTCATTTCCAGTAGCAATAGTTTGTAATTTCGAATTTCAACAATCAATACAAAGTAATCTTAGTGTGTTTATTGTTGTTCTTTGATTATTTGTCAGTAGTTAATGATAATGCAAGTTTTCTGATTTTCATATGTTCTGAGAATTTGAATCTTGTTAAGTAGTAATTGAAACAATTTCTCAGTTGTTTCTAATAGCTTATATAAGCTTTATATAGCTTATTGTAAGTTTATTGTAGTGTAATTCTGTTCTAATTCAAGATTTGAAGAAAAGTCAACCAAAGTCAAAGAAGCAACCAAATAAGCTATTCTGGGGTTAAAAGCTATTCAGGAAGGCTTGTGTTGGTTTTCTAGCTTGTGTGAACAAGCTAGGAGTGGTTCTAGTCCTTGGTTCTTTGTTTCACAGCTTTCTCAGTTGTAAGCTTGTTTTCAATATTAGCTTAATTTTGCATTCTACTGTATAAGTGCTTATTTCATCTTATTATTATTATTTCTTGCTCATAAGTAGTTTGTGATCATACTTGATCTATTTCATCAGTAGTTTAATAGCTTTGTCATTACTTTACTTAAAAAACTTTAAAAAGTCCAAAAATCAGTTAATTATAGTATAGCTTAATAAATTGCTTAATTCTGTTTTATAAGTTGCTTATTATAGTTAGTATAAGTTATTTAATCAATAAAAATCAGTATTTATAAGTTAATTTATCTATTTCCTTTGAAAATCCAAAACAGACTCAACAAAAGGGTTGTTTGGTATAGCAGGTCAACAAGGTCAAACTTAGCTTTTACTGTTGCTTTGCACTTGTCCCAACTTTGATTAAGCTTATTATGACCATTATAAGCTGTTTCTAGGTTTTAAAAAGTCATTTCAATAGAAAACCCATAGTTGAGTTGCCTGTGTTAATTTCAGGCATCAAAAAGCTCAAATAAGCCATCTATAGCCATAAGCTCATTTTGTCCTTTTTCATGGCTTGTCTGAGTTCATTTGAGTCCAATTAGAGTATACACAAAAGTTGGTTTAAAGCCCTAAGGCTTGTGCACTTCTGCACAACTCTGCATCAGTAGAATCAGTGTATGCTGATTGCTGTTGCTGCTGAACTTGCCTCATTTGTGGCTTATTTACATAAGCTCTTGCTCTGCTTTTTGTTTCTATGAATAGCCAGTAGTACTAGCTCAAGTTTGCCCCCATAAGTTTGCATCTCAGTGCTTATTTAGAGTGCTTAAATTGCCTTGAAAGTTAGCAATTTTCTGAGGTTTCTGCTGAAACCTTGTTACTGCTAATCTTCTTATTAGCTTAATTCATAGTGCTTATTTGTATTTTTCAGTTGTATTGTGCTTATATAAGTTGGTTTTACCTTTCCTGAGCATTTGGTTGAGTTTTGTGCTTATTAGCTTATTTTTAGCTTATTTGCTTATTGCTTATCTGCCCAAATCAGCTCTCCAGGCTTATTAAACTTCTGCTTTTATTTTTCTTATCTTTTAAATATTAATTTAGACTTATCCTGAATTTTTCAGATTTTTCTTAAGTCATTTAATATTTTTAGTCTTTTTTATTAGTTTCTATTAGTAATAAAATCATAATAAATAGAAAAATAATCAGAAAAATATAAATCTAATTTTCATAATTTTCTTTTGTCATTTTTAATCTAGGAAAAATGTAATCTTATTTTTAGACCTTAAGAAAATCAAAAATAGAAATATAGTAATAGCTTCTATTTAATAGAATTTATCTTTTTAAATTTTAATCAAGTAAGTTTCATTTTTATAATTTTCTTAGCTTCTATTTACTTAATAATATTTTTAGAAAAAGTTTTAGAATTTTCTTTGTTCATTTAGTATTTTTTATAAATTTAAATAGTTTAATAAGTAATTAAATTAATAAATAATTAATAATAATTAAATAAAAAGTTAAAAAAATATAATTTTAATTTTTAAATAAGTTTTAAGTCATTTTACATTTTTAAGTTTTAATTTTCTAAAATTTTAGTTTTAATCCCATTTTAGCTTTCCCGTTACGCATTTTCAGTTTAATTTAATCGCGTTTAATTTTCTTGTGCATATCTGTTTTTAAATTGTTATTTAGAATTGTTAAAAAGCAAAATCCAAAATACCTAATCACATCAATCACTCTAATCCTAGCTTTTCACAGTTGCCCATTCACACCTCGTTGGGAAACGATTCGGGTAATTACTTACCTATCTTAACACTACACACGAGCGTGAGTTTTTGCAAGTATCCTTTTTCACAAAGGGGTAATTTGTAATTATTCACGAGCATCCGCTGTCTGCATTTATTTATAGGTGTGTTCAGCACGGATCAAATTTTGCTCGATGGTAATATTTTTATTGTTATTTATTAAAGAAAACGGAAGTAAGAAAATTAGTTCATTTTTGGGACCCAAGCCATTACTGACTTGGATCTGCCTTGTGCATCAACATAATTATACTTCTTTAAAACTATGGATGCACTGCTGTGTCTGGAGACATGATCTAAAACTTTAACTTTTGGTTTCCAGACCCAACAAGCTGAGGCCTTAACAGCATAAAATGATTTCCCAAAACAGTATCAGTTATTGCTTCTGGCTTAGCAGTAGAAACTACTGCTTTTGCCTTAGCAGTACTAAATGCTGTATTCTTTTGAATGGGACTTTTTACAGATGAATGTGCTATATTTGAAAAGTGTAACCTGGATTTAGCACCATTCACTGTTCTTTTAGTAGTACTAACAGTTCTAGCAGTATTAGTTGCTACTGCTGGTTTAGAAATATTTTGCATGACAGTATTAACTGATACTAAACCAGATCTCATTTGAATTGCTTTTGGAACTATATTTCTTTTAGTATATGGGTGAGTATTTTTAGAAAAACTTTGATGATTCACCCTCCTAGCATAGTTCCAAACAGGCTTTTGATAGTAAAAACAATTTCTCTGTAAATGCTCAAAACTACCACAGTGAAAACAAGCCTTGTTAAACATCTCAAAGTCACTCCCTAACCTTTGTGACATCATGTTATTCCAATTTCTCTGGTTACCTCTAGGCCTGTTAGTATAGATCCTAGGTTGCTCAAAAAAATCAACAGTTTTCCTAGACAACTTTTTACCAAAACTAGGTTTGACAAACTCAACTTGTTTAACACTAGGTTTAACTGTTTTACCTTCTAACTTAGGTGTAGACTTCACCTGTTCCTCATCATTATCAGACACCCAATCTTCAATGATAGGTGCAACAAGATATTTCTTTTCAACCTTAGGTTTCATCTCATTAGACTTACTATTCTCACCTAAAGACTTATCATTAGACTCAACTAAACAAGAGAATTCAGGTATAGGAGGTACATACTTTCCTGTTATTGAAGGAGGAACTTCATTATAACCTATACCACTACCTCTCCTCATAAGTTGATACTCAATTGTCTTATTTACACTCTCAGATGCAAATTCAAGCTTATTTACTTTAACTTGATGTTTTTCTTTTTCCTGATAAGCTGCATCTTTTTCTTTTTAAGCCTGTTCTAACCTTTTAGTAAGTTCATTAATGACATTCTCTTTAACATAAAGCTTACTTTATAGAACATTAACCTTCTCAACATACTCTGTCTCATTCTGTTTAAAGAATTCAAGTCTTTGCTCAACAGATTTTAAGCCTACTTTATAGCCTAAATTATCTAACTCTAGCTTCCTTACATATTCTATTAGTTTTTCATTCCTAGAATTAAGTTCATCAACAGTATCTAAACAAGATTTATAAGAACAACCAGAATCATTAGATACCTTAGAGTCAGAACTTGATGAAGAAGAAGAGTAAGCCATGAGTGCAAAGTTTGGTCCTTCTGCTGCTTGATCACTCCAATCATATCCACCCAAACCATCACAAGACACCAAAGCTATAAAATTCTTAGGTTCCTCAGACACAACTTTCCTTGAGCTCTCTCCGTTCTTGTAGTCTTGGCTCCTTGGTGCCCTGCATTCCCTTGCAAAGTGTCCCTTCCTGTGACAGTTGTAACATTCAATCTTGGACTTATCAAAACCCATGTTATCCTGCCCATTAACCTTGAGGTTTCTTCCTGTCTTCTTCAAAAATCTCCTTGCCCTCATTGTCAACATTGACATCTGCCACTTCAAGTCCATCTCTTCAAGATCATCTGGATGAATTTGTTCCAAGTCTTCATGCATAATCTGAGGACTAGTAGATTGACCAGCTAAGAAAGCATAGATAACATCATCACTCAAGTTATCAAGGGTTTTAGACCCAGCAGTATTAACTTGTGTGCCAGCATTACTAACTCCATGAGCAGTATTAACTACGTCATTAGTACTGCCGAAACTGTTATTTGATGAGGACACAAAAGCTAAGTTCTGTGAGCTTGAGGATGAGCTAGATGACCCTTTGACTTCAAGTTCATACACTTTTAGATTGTTATAAAAATCATCTAATCTCATTGTATCAAGGTCAGCCTTGTTTCTCTACACCACAGTATGTGTGTTCCATTCTAGTAACAAGCTTCTTAGAAACTTCTGATTTATATCTTCTTGAGGAATTGTTACTTCCACAAGTGCTAGTTGACTAATAAGTTTCTGAAGTCTGTCAAAGGTCTGATCAAGGTTCTCAGAACTTGGAGCAGCAAAGTTCTCATATTGTTGCTTCAAAAGATTCTTCCTTGTCTTTTTAGTAGCAGCATTCCCTCCAAATCTTTTCTCAATAGCAGCTAACAGAGACTTTGCATCCTTGACAGGATTAAAAGTCAATTGATTTTCATTAGGAATGCCCATCATGAGAGTACATCTGGCTTTAACTTCTAATCTTCTTTGTGCCTTATCTTCATCAGACTTAATGGGCACAAAAGTCTTGACACCAGTAGCAAATGTTTCCACGGTTGGTAAGGTATCACCATTCTCAATGACTTCCCACATAGAGTAGTCAATCATCTGAATATACTGCTCAATTCTCATTCTCCATAGCTCATACTCACCAGACTTGAGCATTTGTTCCTTTGATGCAGTAATCATGTTTGTAGATTCTGAATCCATGTCTTCTGTAAGATCAGAACAGCCTTGATTCTAAACAGGTTCTTCTTGATCACAGCTTCTAGATCACAAGCTCTGATACCACTTGTTGATCCCAGTTATGAACTTGATCGAATTCCTTAGCTTGTAAGGGTTAGTTATCTTAGATAAATCTAAAACAACTAAGTATAGAAACTGCCTTGAAGTTTATCAAATACAATGCGGAATCTTGTATTTGATCTTAAGAAGAACTTTGTATTGTATAAAACAGTAAACAAGAACACAAGTATATCAAACTAAACACTTCAATATTATTGATATAATACGAATACTCAAAAGTATTAGGGTTTACAACCTTGAAGTATATGAAAAACGCATTAAGATGTATCTATCTCTATGCCTTAGGACCTCCTTTTATAGACTAAGGAGTCCTAGTCGGCTTACAATAACTTTCTATACAAGATAAATATCTTTTCTATATTTATCTATTACTAAACTTTCATTACAAGATATTCTATAAACATAAACCGACTCTAATACTCCAGCAGTACTAACAAACACTTAGCAGTACTAATACTTTACTCTGGCAGCGTTAAGTCTTCAGCAGTAGTAACTTAGAGCTAGCAACACTAAGTTTCTTTTTAGCAGCATTAACTACTTAGAGTATTTTTCCTTGAAGTCTGTCAGCAGTCTTAACATCCATAAGCAGCATTAACCTTTATAACTAGCAGTAGAAACATACTTAGAGTATTTTCATTTAAGTACCTGAGCAGTCTTAACATCATGAGCAGCATTAACACCTTGGAAGCTTTAATACCTAACATTTAGTCATACTGGATATTTATGAAAGCTAAATCACGACACACTTGAACTTAGCATTAAACTATGCACTTCATTTTACACTTAAGTAGTAAAATAAAATTATCTAAAAAATAAGAGCCGTGACTCCTTGATACTGATTCTCTTAAATTCTTGATAACTTAAGTACAAGCCCCTAAAGCCGCGATGTAGTAGCACATTTGCTATTTAGAAATTCTATGATCTCAAATCTTTTAAGTCACATGGCTTCTCTATTTGTTCATAACAATTCAAGATCTACACATTCCATGTGCCAAACTATCTTAACAATTCAAGATCTACACATTCTATGTGCCAAACTATCTTGCCTCAAATCAGTGTATGTTTGTACCATATCTTGATCATTCGATTGAATCTTGTAATACTAGAAATTCTCTTATCCCATAAATCACACCAGATCTAATTCCTGTCATGCTTTATACTCTTTAGTTAAATGATTTAAAATTAATTTTCCATGATCACGTTTCCATTGCCCAACTCCCACCTCCTCTTATTAGGTCTTGTTAAGTACTTTCAGCTTATGCGCATTAATTTGATTCTTATTTAACATGTGTTAACCATCATTAAATGTTCCTCTTGTAAAGTATCTTTCAGCTTTACCTGAACATTCTAATGTAGTACGAGATTTCACTTATTATCTACAAACTTACTATCTTTCAAGTAGTTTGACTTACTGATCTAAAATGCTAATCCTCGTAGCATATGAGTCTTAGGAATCTCTAGATTTCTCGAAATACCATCACTTAAGTATTTTTTCACAAGAAATCATATTTCTCCATAGTTTGATTCTATTGCACATGGGGTATACGCCTTTATTCCATTAAGGCTCGAGATAGGCTTATCTTTCAAGTATTAAGATCCTCTATACATTCAGATTCTGGTAAAAAAAAAAATTGGTCATTCCATGACACTAATATCTTTGAACTTCTATCCTATATAGATTTCATCAAAAAATTTTGTTCTTTTCAACTTCCATTCTAGATTGATTAAATCAAATCTTATGATTTCTTTAAACTTCTATCCCAGATAGATTATATCAAAGACCATTATATTATTGAGCTTTTAATAATAGGCTATATAAACATTTTTTTTGCTTCACTAGTTCTTAAATAACCCATAAAGCATGTGCCTACATGTTGTCACAATTCACTAACATATATTTGGAATTATCCTAAGATTTCCAAAGCTTTTCATTATAGATTATAAAATAAACATGCTAGATAAATTAAAGGGTAAATTACATTGTTGGTCCCTGAACTTAGGGTGGATTGCGCATTTGGTCCCTAGATAACGAGATCCGTAGGAATGGTCCCCAAGGTGGGCTTTTTGTTGCCCGTTTGGTCCTTTGAGCCTCGTTATACTTAACTCTCGTTATTTTGACTCGTTATCTCTCCTATTTGACTTTCAAACCATGGGCTTTTTTGTAATTTCACTTTTTTCACTATTTACCACTTCACACCCTCATTTTATTTCGGCACATTTCCCCATTGGTCCTTCATGTTTTAGTTCTATATTAACACTGAACCCACTTCACATTTTCCATATTGAACATAACGGTCCAAATCAAAAACTCATAAATAAGATATGGTGCGTTGTACTTGTGGTTTGCAAGCAGTGATCAAAACATCATGGACAAATCTAAATCACGATCGTCGTTTCTATGGTTGTAATACTTTCGTAAGTATGATTGGTTTGAAAAATATATAACAAGTTATTTTGTTCGTTTATTTACACTTTTTTTTTCAGAATCCAAGTTGTATCAATTTCCTTGGGTGGTATGATCCACCCATGTGTCGAAGGTCTGTTCAGATTATCCCTGGTTTGTTAAGGTCACATAATGACCTTGAAGAAATCCTTCATATGGTTGAAGAAAAGTGACTCAAGTTGAGGAAGTATCTCATCATCAGCTGGCTTGTGTTTGGGTTTTATGTTTACTGTACAATGTGACAACTTTAGGGTAGTTGGTTTTCATATTAGCTTTTGGTCTTGTGTATGTATGTGTTTAGTTGTTTGTAGATGGAATGATAATTTATGGTTGTATATGAATGTGTGTTGTTAGTCATATTTTTGTCTTGTTGAATGGGTTAATTAGTTTGACTAATAAAGTCTACAAAAGTATATGTTTAACTTAAAGGGCTGAATTGGGTTAATGGGTTACCTGGTTTGATTTAGGAAAGTCAACAATAATGTTGTTAGAACACAAAAAGTGTATATCATTGGGGCATGGACTTGTATGTAAATATATGTAATAGATAGGGTATGTTGTACAAAAGTTGAGTTGTTATGAGACCAAGTACCCTCGCAACACATGTATAGTTGCTAGGGGTAACCTAATATGTTAGAGTTGACCATCTCTTGGACCCACTTTGAATTTTTGTACTATTTCTAACATTAGCTCTTTTTTTATTCTTAAAAACATGACTATTTATGAAAAATGCCACTAACATGATTCGAACAAATTAAAGAGAGATTGTGAAAGAAGTGAGGTAAATTTAATGCTAGAAATCTAACCTTGGGGCTCCAACCATCTCTTATAAATATCACCCTGCCATAATCAAACTACCAAAGCATTTAAGTCTATAAGTTGGACTTTTGTAATTCTTGCTATGGTTTATAACTTCGTATATTTTGTATTTTACAACTTTTGACTTGTCAAAATTTATATTTTATGTTTCGTGCTTTCTGTTTTAGCATTTTTATAAAAAAAAATTATGAAAAAAAAAAAGAAATAAAAAAGTTAGGAATGTATTACAATGATTTTAGAGGTACCAATAACATATCCCTTAAAATATATATATGAGAGGTTAAAGGTGAGTGTAAGCGACACTACAAGAAAAATATGTTCATATGGCACCGTGTATTAGCCATTTCTAAAAGTTGGTCCCAAAAATCAATTTTTCTTGCAGTGTTATGAGTCAAATATTCAATGTTCGAAGGAAATAGATGTTAAGGTTAGGAATGATAGGCGTCAAGAATTTTAAGGATGCAATTTTCAAACATCACATGTAAGGACGAAATATTGATCACTGTAATCGCAACGACATGAAAGGGTACGTAATTGTTTGGAACCGTGAAAGTTGTAAAATATCAAATAATTGTATTATTAATTGTGATTTTGTGAAGGATTACATATTTATTTATAATAGCAATATAATTTAGCCAACAACAATACTAACCTAAACCTAATAGGCTTGATCCCACAATTAAGTTTGAGTCATAACCTAGTCATCTAATACTCCACTGCAGTTTGAACGAGAGGTTTATAGACGCACAAACTGGATAGAATGTTGAAATCATCTTTTTTGCTTTTCGTCATCTTTTGAGTTTTGTTTGCTTCTTTCTTTTAGTTTACTTTCACGGATGTAGAGTTGTATTCGGCTTGACAAATAATAGACCGTGTGGGAAGATATTGCATAGACCTAAGTTACTAGAAGAACTGGACAGTATTCATAATACTCCCACGTATCTCAGCTATGATAATGTTTAACATATAAGGTAGAGTATGTCCTTCTAGCAGATATCATGGTTATAGAATAACCCGACCATTTTAGGATTCAGTGGAAATTCTTGACACTAAGGTCAAGATGCTCAAATTAAAAAGGTCCACCTTCTTATAGTCAGATGGAAGTACACAAAGGGGTTAGAATACATATAAGTGCCCAAGGAGGAGCTCATCATGTATCCCCCAATATTCATTAGGAAAGGTTTATGAGGACAAAAACCGAATAAGTGGGGGAGAGTTGTAACACCCCAGTTTTTATGTTAATGGCTTTAAAAATGTTTTAAAGCTTCCTAGTCAACTTCGATTATAATAATAGATTTTCGTTAGTCAAAAGGACCTCCTATGAAATTGGTTATAAAGAAAAAAGGACCATCCATGCAATAGTTTTCCTAATAGAGACCAGTTTTGCCAAATGATGAAACTTGTATTATACTACCTCCGTCCCATATTAAGTGTCCATAATGGAATCTTGGGATGTCCCAAATTAAGTGTCCAGGGAATATTTTCAACCAATGAGAAGAGACTTTAGTTGGTAATAGTGATATTTGATTGGTGGAGAGTGTAGTTAGTGGAATTTCCTAAAACTTTGTGCATTTGAAAAGTGGACACTTAATATGGGACGGAGGGAGTAACACTTATATGAGATAACTTCAAAGTCAGGAAACTCATTTTGTCTCATTTCCCGTGTCCTACCTCACGACACACATATAAACAGCAGGATGAACTAGGGTTTCGATTCATACTTGATTTTTATCAAGCTTAAGACAAGATATTGATATATTCAAGCTTAGAGGTCTGAAATCTAGCCTTCCTACAAGTTAATTCGAGGTAAAGATTACCTAAATTCTAAATTCGTGTTTTAAGATTACCCACTACTCCCTCCGTCCCAAAATAATTGTCCACGACAAAAAACGCATACTTAATAAAAATGTCACTGTCATCACTTTTTCTCTCTAAAATGACATTTATACCCATTATATTCAGACAACTATGGCCTTAATATTTTATTCTAGCCTTTGACTTGAATTTTGGGTAGAAAATTTTGGCGCCAAAATTGCCGCTAAGAACTTTGGTGGACACAGACTACAATTTTTATTTCAAGTTGACTCTAAATTTTCTTCATCCAAGATAGCCTCCATTTGTTTCCTACCATAAATTTTATTCTTCATCTCTTATCCAAAACTTTGCTTCCTACCCTCAACACTTGCTCAACATAACATTACATGTAATCACATTACCCCACTTTCATACAAAAGTAAACTTTTACTCCGTACTAACTACTAACTGATGGAAAATATCATAGAATTAAACACTAAAAAGAACACCACCAATGCCAAACGTCATGCAATATATCAAGAATTATTGCAACTAAGTTCAAATGGAGAGTTAATAAAAGGCTTCTTAACTCTTGTACAGAGGCGGAGCCATAAATTTGAATTAAAGGGGGTCGTAATATTTAATAAAATAAACTATTTAGTTTAAAAATTATTCAGTCAAATTCTCTAGAGCCGAAACTATTTATTTGTATGTAGTACATTTTCTTTAAAATGAAAAATAACAAAGAATATTATGAATGGTATTTCAAAAAAATTTATATACTTTGTAACTATTTGAGTTGTTCTGGTTAATTACAAGTGTTCTTTTGTCTTTGAACAATATATATAAAATGGGGTAAAATTCATCAAGTCTTAAATGTATAAAGGGCTAGACTAAAGATTTCTAACTAGGTTTAAAGTGAAAGAAACTTTTCTTGGCCCACAAATAAACACATTCCCACATTTTGGTCGTCTTTTCCATCAACAAAAAACCCATTATCCCATACTCTGTTTTTTTTCAAAGTTAATAACAAGCTCAATTCTTTATAAACTGTATGTACTCCATAATAAACAATACCTAAGAGGTGGGTTGGTTGGGCCGGTTAGGGGTGGCCGAGCACCCGCCCCCCCTCCACTGGCTCCGTCCCAGATACATTAGTATTTTTAAGAATTAAGACTAGTTTTTAGTATTAGTTAACGCATGACAAAAGTTTTCTTTGCATAGCATTGATGCCAATATAAAATTTGCATGCCTATATATCTTTCGAACTGATCCATGCCTATATATGAGTACACCTAATTCACAACTAACTTGCAAGATACCAAAACTATGTATATAACTCACCCACATGCGATTTTTTGCATAAAACAGACAATTAACATGGCGACAAGTTTTTAGAAATAAGTACACGATCTTTGAAGTTCATGAACTTAATAATACTAGCGGTTTTCTTGAAACATATTTTAGTCATGTTTTAGACGAGGTAAAAAATAATTCAATTTTGATCGCCGTTGCTTAGTATGTGTATGATGGAAATAAAAAACTGCACCTTTTACGCGTATGTGTTTTGCGCTAATCTTTTACTCATTGATTTTTTTACGTACAAATAAAACAATTTCTTAAAGGGATAATTACTAATATGCCCCAGTTGCCCAATGCGTTTTCTTATCCGACCCGATCTCAAAAAATTCTGACATTAGACCAGGGCAACTTGGCAACTCGAATATAGCCACCTACGGGATGCCACGTGTCCGACCAAAGTACATTTGTTGAAAGTATTGTTTTTTGGGCAACAAGTAATGTTTTTTGGGCAACTTGTAACTTTTGGGCAACTTATACTAGGCAATTGGATATTTTGGTCATTTTACACCTTACTCTCACAACATTCAACTAAACCAACACATATAAACCATCTCACAACCCTCTCCTCCGCATAAACCATCACAACTCACACCACCGCAACCACTCCTGCAACTCTCCAACCAAAACAAAAACAATGCTCCGATCACTCCTCCGCCGCCGCCACCACCACCTCCCACCATCACACAACCACCCCACCATCACTAACACAAACCCAAACCCAAACCCCAGATCTAAACCCCCTCCAAATAGCTCAATCCCTCTCCACTGAACTCACCAAACACAACCTAGATGACCAAACAATCCCATTAACCCAAAACCTTTATCTTTCATTCACACACATCACCTTAACACTCACCATCATCCACCAAACCCTAAACCTCTCCCCACTTGCTGGCCACACCTCACTCCATTTCCTCAAATGAGTTTCTTCCATTTGTCTGGTTTTAAACTCACTGACCAAGTTTTAGCTCTTTTAATCGATTATTTAGGCCGCAGGCATGATTTCAAGGCAGTCCATGAGGTTTTGGTTGAGTATAAGGGTTTAACAAGTGAGAAATGTTTCGTACATATCTTGATTCTTCTATTCTGCAGCATCAGTTGCAGAGGTTAAGTGATCATGGCTCGCTTAAAGGTTCTGATTTTATATCAGCCTTTTCATCTGTAAAAGATTTATTTTTTTTATTATTTATTTATTTATTTTTTCGTACTTCACCCTGAATCATAAATAAGGTTATCTTTCTATTTAGTTTGAAAAAATCTATGCGAGTTATATGTGTGTGCTATGATGATAGATCTAGCATGTTTCAGTTGATTTGGCAGTTGTTGGGCCTGGTTCAGTGCTTTGGCTTATGGTGTTATTACTGGTCTTAGAGTAATGGCCCCTTGCTTTACAGTGCCGAAAAGCATTTAATAATCTACTTTAATGTAAATCTGCAGGTATTATCACAATATCAATACACTTATATACTCTAGCACTTGTGCAACTTATGGGGAGCCTGAAAAGATCCCCATTACCGAAGTGACTCCTCAGGTAATATGGAGCAGATAATGTCAATTTTTTCGTTAGGTGCAACCCTTTATATTTTACATAACCGCTGTTTTCTGCTGTGTCTTTCAGGTCCCAATCAATCCGTATGGAAAAGCCAAGAAGATGGCAGAAGACATTATTTTGGATTTTCATAAAAACTCAAATATGGCAGTCATGATTCTAAGGTTGGTATCTTACATATTTAAACACAGTCTCGACCCATTCACATATAAATGTGTTAATTTGGGTTATGTTTAATCTCTAAAGGATAACGGGTCAAATGGGTTAATTTAAAAGGATTTAGCTAAAGAGACAACGGGTCAAACGGGCTAAAGGTCATCCGAAGTGTATCCAAATTCATTAAAATGTCCTAGGTCACTTTACTAAAATAAATTAGACTATTACTATGTAATAATGTAGTTTTTGTAATTATAATTAACACATTTGTGCGGGTCACCCTGATGCGGCCCATTTTGACCCATGATCCAGTATGTCTATTTTGCCTCCTCTACATATTTTCTTTCTTATCATATTAGTAGTGATGTGGAGATACAACTAAGTGTTTATGCTTGCACTATTGAAGTCAACTCATATTTTGCTTCTCGTTGTTTGTTCAAATTCCAGATACTTCAATGTGATTGGTTCTAATCCAGAGGGAAGGTTGGGAGAAGCACCCAGGCCAGAATTACGTGAACATGGAAGAATATCCGGTGCACACTTTGATGCAGCCCGCGGAATCACCGAAGGCCTCAAGGTAAACTTTTTCTGGTCTCATTTGGATTTGATGTTGTTCACGAAACTTGTTGCATTGTACTGTGATATAAATTGACAAAAAGGTTAAAACTTTTTATTAGCAACAAGGTTTGAACCCAAAACCGTGTGTTTTGAAGACTCGATTAGTATCAGGTAGAGCAGAGACTACTCCATGTTATGCCTTGTAAATAGCGGTGACAAAATGTGGGGGTGGGGCTGAAAGGATGGGTAACTGGTCAAAACGGGCCGGTTTGGCTTGACCCACTAACATTTCTTATCAAAATCTTACTTTTTAAAGTAAAATGATTCAAGAGATTGTAAGTATTTGAATGCACAATTGGCGTTATTAAGCTGTTTGACCCGTTCAACCAATTTGACCTAATTCCTGTTTAGATTAGTAGTCAAAAAACCGTTTGACCCTTTTTCATTTGAATTGTTTAAAATTACCAACTCTACTTTGAGTTTTGTATTATTTAATTCAAACTAAAACCTATATACATGTATATGATAGCGTCAAGTATGTCTAAATTGCAAAGTTATCACCTATGTAATGCAGGTTCATGGAACCGACTATAAAACCCTAGATGGAACTTGTATTCGGGACTACATAGATGTAACTGATCTAGTCGATGCTCATGTTAAAGCACTTACAAAAGCAACACCAGGTCATGTTGGAATCTACAATGTTGGCATAGGAAGAGGTACAAATCTCAATCTTTTAACTTTTTTGGGTGGTCTTGATCATCTTTATCCCAACTAGTCCATGAAATCAATACAAAACACTCCCTCTGCGTGGACCATACAAAATTTTAAGCCTCTAAAACAGTGGGTTGGCCTCTAGACAGTTGTGGTTCAAATATGCTACTTTTAAACCAAGTTCTTAAGCCTTACCGATTAAGCCAACCTCTTTGCATAATTTATTTTTTTCTGTCTTGTTTTTGTGTGAAGGGCCATGTGACATTATAAGTGTTAGCAGTATCTGATACCTACTCTTAAAATATAAAATGAAATAATTCCTAGATTGAGAAATATAATGATCTATGCTAGTAATATTTTGTAAGGGTTACTTTACTTATAGCAAAGTTGGTTATCTCCCAGTGAAATTATGTTAAGACATGTGCTAGGGACACTTTAGGCGAAGTGTGTGTTTATAATCAATTTGACCCCAAATGACCATACCCTTTTAGGTTTTGATAGGTAGATCAGTTAAAGAACCATTACTTATTACTAGTTTTAAAAGTATCCTTTGGTCCATGTACTTGTAAGATGTCAAATGATTGAAATACTCCCTGATTAGGCACCAAACTTACCGAAGTGTTTTACTATTAAACAAAGTACCTAAACGTTTTGTAACGAGTACTTTTAGGCAATGTGGTGTATTGATTTTGTACACAGTTCTCAGACATCTAAAGAAAGGAAATTGTTTGATGAAAAATGACAACTCCTTTATGTATTAACAGGTAGATCAGTTAAAGAATTTGTGGAAGCTTGTAAAAAAGCAACAGGTGCTAACATCAAAGTAGAGTACCTCCCACGCCGACCTGGTGACTACGCAGAAGTTTATAGTAACCCTTCTAAGATACTTGATTAGCCTCAAACAGTCAACTTAAATCAACCACGGATGTGGTCAAATAAAGTCAAACTACTTGAAGACAATTAACCAAGGAGTATAGTGTTTTCCCGGGTCGTTATATCCCAGCGAAGCGTGAAATTGTGTTTAAAGACGAGTTGTGATCAAGTGCTATTGAATGGAAAAGGGTTTTGGAATTATTGAACTAAGGAAATAAAAAGAGAATAGCTTATACAAGCTATGGAAATAAATACAGGGAACCAAATTACTTAAAACGTCTAAAATCTAAAAACGTACGTTTAAGTTTAAATAAACGTAAACGTACAAAATAAAAAGTGAGATTTGATAAATAAAAGGCCTACGGATATGAAAATTATATTTTTACAATACTAATAATAAAAGAAAATTATTTATTAATGACTTATTAATTAATTATTATTAATTAAAAACTATTTTTAACTATTAAATAATTACCTAAAAAGTAAGAAAATAAGAAATAAACCTAGAAAAATGAAATTATGACTTAGATAAATCTAAAATATTATAAAACTTATTTTAAAACTGAAAATATATTTATTACACTTTTTATCTAATTATTATTAATTATTTATTATTTAATAATTATTTTAAACTAATTTAATTTATAATAAATACTAAATGAACAAGGAAAATTCTAAAACTTTTTTTATAAATATTATTAAGTAAATAGAAGCTAAGAAAATTATAAAAATGAAACTTGCTTAATTAAAATTTAAAAAGATAAATTCTATTAAATAGAAGCTATCACTATTTTTCTATTTTTGTTTTTCTTAAGGTCTAAAAATATAATTATATTTTTCCTAGATTATAATTAATAAAATAAAATTATGAAAATTGAAATTGTATTTTTCTGATTATTTTTCTATTTATTATGATTTAATTACTATTAGAAACTAATAAAAAAGATTAAAAATATCAAATGACTTAGGAAAAATCTGAAAAATTCAGGATAAGTCAAAATTAATATTTAAAAGATAGGAAAATTAAAATCAAAAGTTCACTAAACCTTAATAAGCAGTTGGACAGATAAGCAGTTGAACAAATAAGCTAAAAATAAGCTAAAAAGCTCAAAACTCAACCAAATGATCAGGACAAGCTTAATACACTATTAGAAGCTTAAAACAACTAGAAAATACAAATAAGCACAAGAGATTAAGCTGATAAGAAGATTAGCAGTTGCAAATCTCAAACAGAAAACTCAGAAATATGCCAATTTGCAGGGCAATTAAAGCAGTTCAAATAAGCTCTGAGATGCAAACTAATGGGGGCAAAAGTGAACTAGTACTACTGGCTATTCAGAAAACCAAAAAGCTAGGCCTGAGCTTATGTGGATAAGCCAGAAATTGGGTGAGTTCAGCAGTCACAGCAATCAGTATATACTGATTCTGCTGATGTGCAGGGTTGTGCAGAGTTGTGCAAACCAAAGGCACCTAATCCAACTCTTGTCTCTACTCTAAATGAACTCAAATTGACTCAGAGAAGCAAAGAAAAAGGGTCAAAAGAGCTTATAGCTCCTTATGGCTTATTTGGACCTTTTTGAGGTCTGATTTCACCACAGACCTAAGAAAACATGATTTTCTATCTAAGTTGCTAAATTGAACTTGAAAACACCTTATATGGTCTATAATAAGCTGGTACAAAGTTGGGGAAATGGTAAATCTACAGTACACTGAGGTTTGACCCTTTGACTGTGTTAAACCAAACACTCCTTACAAAGTGTCTGTTTTGGATTTAGCAAATGAAACACAATTATAAACTATGAGTCTGGGTTTTACTGATTAAATGACTTAGTTAAACTCTAATGATCAACTTTTAACACATAAATAAGCAGTGAGTTAAGCTATTCTAATATTGGCTATTTTTGGACTTTTTTAGTGTTTTCAAGTAAAATGAAAACAAAGTTATTGAACTACTGATTATACTAATGAAATACTCTTAGAAACTAATAAAAAGCATTAATCAACAATAATAAGCTACTATTAAGCAGTTATACAGTAATATGGAATTTAATGCTAAAAATCTAAAAAGCTTACAACTATGAAGCTATGGAACTGAGGAACAAAGAACTAGAACCAATTTAGCTTGTCAGAAACAAGCTAAAAACCACAATAAGCTTTCCTGAATCAGCTTAAACTCCCAATAAGAGCTTATTTCACCAAGGTTGACTTTTGTTGACCATCTTCATTTCTTGAAATTTAGAACTAGATTACACTATATAAGCTTACAGAAAGCTATGTTAAGCTTTTATAAGCTTATAGTAAAGGGATTGGAGTGTTTGTTTGGTAACTTATTAATATTTAAGCTTAATTCGAATTACAAAATAAGTTGAAACTTATTATTACTGATAATGAGAACAATATAACTTGAAATAAGACAAATATCACTGAATTTAACTTTTATTAAGAACTGAGATTGAAAATTACAAGAGTACACTATTGAAAATAAAAATACGATTACACTAACATTAGCTACTACTTTTTTATCTATTACATTGTCCTATAAATACTAAGATAAAGTGGGAATGCCTTCTTAACTTCCTCTGAACACATCTTGACCTTTGAATAATCTTCAATCGATCTGAGCCTTTGATTCTCCATTTTGGCGCCAAAATTGAGTGAGTGGGAAATGGGTCAGAGGCGAGTGGGGAAGAAGCATTAATTGAGTTTGGCATGTTAGGTGAAGTATAGAGGAAGGAAGAGGGGGTGGGTGTGTCAGAAGGGCGGTGGAGATGGTGGTATTGGAGGGTGGTTTTTGGCGGGGGTGGTATTGCAGGGATGAGTTTGACCGAAGTCAAACCTTCGGTTTAAATAAAAGGGATTGGGTCGGGTTTTTTTGATTGGGCTTGTGGGCTGGGTTTAGTAATAAGGGATGGGTTGGGTTGTTTTTTTATTTAAGGATCCGGTTGGTTTGTAGATAAATCACAAGGACCATTCTTGTAATTTCTGAAAATTGGAGGACTGAAGTTGTACATCTCCCAAAAATAAACCAAGGGTAATTCCTGCCATGTTTTAACAATCCAGGGACCATTCATGATATTTCCAACAATAATATTTCCCAGGGACCATTTTTTGCAAATTCTGAAAGTGCAGGGACCAAACTTGTAAATTATTGAAACTTTTCACCAAAGGACTAAATATGACAACTTATGATTTCAAAAGGACCTTTGGTGATTTTTCTTGCAAAACAAATGCCTAGGGACTAATTTTGACAAGTTTTGAAAGTTGAGGGACTGAAACTGCCAATTTTGTAAACTTTGTTCGTTTTTCAATTGTTTTTAAACATTTTGCATTTGAAACATATAAAACACAATCCCTGGGATATTTTCAGTATTTTGATGCATTTCTGAGTGTTTTTGGATGTTTTGGCAGTTCAGATAAGACAAAAATGATGAGTATTTACACACTCATCAATCCCCCACACTAAACTATTGCTAGTCCCTAGCAATCTTTTATGAAGTTTTAATGGATTTTTCTCTTTACCAAAAGCCATTACTTCTGGAGTAGCCAATGTTTTAGTATGTAATACTTTGGTACAATGATAACCAAATGATTTTGAGCAAACCATCAGCTGTCAACGGTTTTGATTTGTCTTTACCAAAAGCCGTTTGCTTCTGGACTAGCCAACTCTTAGATAAATTACAACTATTATTTTTGGTGAGCTGATTACCAATCATGGTTTTCCACTGCCTTTACCACAAGCCATAACCTTGCGGGCTAGCCAACTCTTAACTTATAAAGATATGGTGAGTCGAATACCATACAATTTTTCGGCAAATTGTAAGCCATCAACGGATTTGAGACATCTTTACCAAGATCCGTTTGCTCTCGGATTAGCCAATCCTTATGTGGGTTAGACATGGCGGACTGATAACCATTTATTGAGTTCTAAGTGAGAAAAAATTTTAAAATTTTGGCTAAAAATGGGGGTACTAGATGGTACATTTGATCAAATTCGCTAGAATTCCCCCCCACACTTAGAACTGAATATTGCCCTCAATATTCAAAGCACCGGTTGTTAAACCAACACTTAGAACGTGAAAGGGAAATACTAATAGCCATTATTTTTATACATACACACTTTTTTTTTTTTTTTTTTTTTTTTGAAAGTTACATATATACAACATGTGGGGCATCTCCCCCACACTAGGGTGGTAGAAAAGAGAAAGAAAACAGAGACACGGGTGAAAACCCATGTTGTGCTAATGTTTTTGATCACCGAGTCACTAGCTTGACTCGACCCCGCATTTATTGGTTCATGGGGAAAGTTTGAAGATCCGGGACAACCATGGGTGGTATGTCCTCTCCAAAGTAGTGTTTTAAACGATGACCATTCACTTTGAAATTAGGCCCGTCAGCTTGAGATAACTCAACGGTACCGTATGGATAAACCTTTGTGATAGTGAAGGGACCAAACCAACGGGATTTGAGTTTGCCTGAGAAGATCTTTAATCTTGAATTGAAAAGAAGGACTCGATCACCAACGTTAAAAACGCGGTTCTTGATTTTAGTGTCATGAATCTTCTTTGTCTTTTCCTTATAGATCAAAGAGTTCTCGTAGGCCTGATCACGCAGTTCATTTAATTCATTCATTTGAACTTTACGGTGATCACCCGCAGTTTGGAGGTCAAAGTTAGCATGTTTCAAGGCCCAGTAGGCTTTGTGCTCTAATTCGATCGGCAGATGACATGCCTTTCCGTACACAAGCTTGTAAGGTGTACACCCGATGGGTGTTTTGTAAGCTGTACGGAAGGCCCATAATGCATCATCCAATTTATCCGACCAGGATGCAGAAATTTTCTCCTACAGTCCTTTCCAGAATTCTTTTAATACCTCGATTTGAAACTTCTACTTGTCCACTTGTTTGTGGGTGATACGCAGTAGAAAGACGGTGAGTTACACCATATTTTTGCATGACTTTATCAAATTTGTCATTGCAAAAATGCGTACCACGATCACTGATTATAGCACGTGGAGTTCCAAAACGGGCAAACAGAGCTTTCAGGAATTTTACAACCACTCGGGCATCATTAGTGGGTAAAGCTTTTGCTTCAACCCATTTTGACAAATAGTCAACAGCCACGAGAATGTATTTATTTCCTCAAAATGATGGAAATGGCCCCATAAAGTCAATGCCCCAGACATCAAAAATTTCACAAACTTGAATAGCATTTTGTGGCATTTCATTTCGTTGTGAAATATTTCCGTGACGCTGACAAGCTTCACAAGTTTTGATGAGATCTTGGGCATCCTTATAGATTGTGGGCCAATAAAACCCGGAATCAAACACCTTTTTGGCGGTGTAGTTTGGACTATGGTGGCCCCCAGTGGGTCCAGCATGGCAAGCTTTGAGAATGTCAAGAGCTTCCTGTCCATAAACACACCGTCGGATGACTTGATCCGCACAGATTTTGAATAAGTAGGGGTCGTCCCAGAAGTAATGTTTAACATCCTTGAAGAATTTATTCTTTTGTTGGGTCGACATCCCTTTCACTATGAAGTTACCCGCATGGTAATTTGCGAAGTCAACAAACCATGGGGTAGTAGAATTTCCTCGAAAAGCAACCGCATTGAGTGTCTCGAGAGGAAATGTTTCATTTATTTCCTTTTTCTCGAAAACATCTTGGTGTGGGTTCTCTAATCGGGACAGATGATCAGCAGCTAGGTTCTCAGCTCCTTTTTTATCACGTATGGTGATATCAAATTCTTGTAGGAGGAGAACCCAACGGAGCAATCTCGGCTTTGCATCTTGTTTTGCAAAGAGATATTTGAGAGCCGAGTGATCCGTATACACTACACATTTTGTCAAGATTAAATATGGCCGAAACTTCTCAAAGGCATACACCACAGCCAATAATTCTTTTTCTGTAGTGGTGTAATGAGTTTGAGCTTCAGTCATGGTTTTACTTGCGTAGTGGATAGGCTGAAAGTGTTTGGCTTTTCGTTGCCCCAGGACTGCACCGATAGCAAAATCACTTGCATCGCACATGAGTTCAAAGGGAAAATCCCAGTCGGGGGCAACCAGAATGGGTGCCTCAGTAAGCTTTTTCTTTAATGTTTCAAAAGCTTTGATGCACTCGGGTGAGAAGATAAAAGGAGCATCTTTTTCAAGAAGATGAGTCATAGGCCGGGCGATTTTAGAAAAATCTTGTATGAATCTACGATAGAAACTGGCATGACCCAAAAAACTCCTAATACCTTTGACGGTAGTGGGATGAGGTAATTTAGCAATGACATCCACTTTAGATCTGTCAACCTCAATCCCATTCTTTGATATCTTATGGCCGAGGACAATGCCCTCTTTGACCATAAAGTGACTCTTCTCCTAATTTAGACAAAGATTGGTATCTTCACACCGCTTCAACATGTTTTCTAAATGGGAGAGACATGTTTCGAATGAATCCCCAATGACCGAGAAGTCATCCATAAAGACCTCCATCGTTTTCCCGATCATATCGGTAAATATGGCCATCATACACCTTTGGAACGTGCCTGGAGCATTACATAAGCCGAAAGGCATACGTTTATAAGCAAAGGTTCCATAAGGGCATGTAAAGGTAGTCTTTTCTTGATCTTGTGGATCAATAGGGATTTGAAAGTAACCCAAAAAACCATCAAGGAAACAATAGTACTCGTTTCCCGCTAATCTCTCAAGCATCTGGTCCATAAAGGGCAGAGGAAAATGGTCTTTTCGGGTGGCATCATTTAACTTACGATAGTCAATGCAAACACGCCACCCAGTAACCAATCGAGTTGGAATCAACTCATTCTCCTCATTTGTGACAATAGTTATGCCACCCTTTTTTGGAACACAGTGAATGGGACTAACCCAAGGACTATCAGAGATGGGATAAATCAATCCTGCATCAAGAAGTTTGAGAACCTCTTGTTTGATAACATCATGGATTTTAGGATTCACCCTTCGTTGGTGTTGGACTGCTGGTTTAAAGTCATCCTCCATTAAAATCTTGTGAGTACAAAATTCAGGGTCGATACCCTTTATGTCGGAGAGTTTCCAAGCAATGGCTTGCTTGTGTGACTTCAAGACCTTTATTAGAGCAGTCTTTTCCTCATCACTTAAGTCTTTAGCAATAATGACGGGTAATTTATCATCACCCTCCAAAAATGCGTACTCAAGATGAGGTGGTAAGTCTTTGAGTTCGACCTCAGGAAATTCATCGTTTTTCTCAACCGATTTGATTTCCTCATTATGAAGTTTAACGGGAGGGAGTGGAGGAGAATTGTCCTGATTTAACAATTTCTCAAGAAGAAGAATATCTCCCTCCAGATCAATCTCAGCGTCATCAATTCCTTCCAGAAATGAATCACACTTGAGAAAAGCCTCGATCTCTTCCAAATTGAAATTACTTCCCTCAAACGGAGTGAGAGAAGGGGAAGAGTCGGAAATGACAGGTAGAGAAGATGTGGGTGGATCACCACGCACAGAATTATGAAAATAACCAACAATTTCTTGAGAGTACTCCTTTGAAGCAATATCAATGACATCGATTCGGTTAACCGATTTAGAGTCATAATTTGAGGAGTACTTCAATGTTTGATCATGGTTAAAGGTAATAGCTTCATTACCCACACGCAGTGTGATCTCATGCTTAAATACATCAATAAGAGCATGGCCGTTTTTAGGAATCCTCTTCCAAGAATGAGAGGAACCTTTTGATCTGCGTCGAATTCAACAACCACAAAGTCAGCTGGAAAATGGAACTTACCTACTTTCACAAACACATCTTCGGCAATGCCGCATGGATGAGATATGGTTCGATCTGCAAGCTCAAGAGTCATGCATGTAGTAGTAAGAGCCGGAAGAGAAAGTTTCTTCCATACTGAATGAGGCATCAGGTTGATGCTTGCACCAAGATCGGCCAAGGCATAGCATTCAACCATTCCCGGAAATACACAAGGTAGTAGAAACTTTCCAGGATCTCCAAGCTTCTCCGGAAGCTTTTTTAAGATAACCGCTGAGCAGTTCTCATTTAATGGAGTTTTAGCCATTTCAATCAGTTTTTCCTTGTTGCTTAACAAGTGTTTGATTGTTGATGCAAATTTGGGCATCAGAATGATAGCATCCGCAAAACTTATGTCAAAATGTAATTCTTTAAAGATTTGAAAGAATTTGTCCATTTGTTGACTAGCCTTCTCACGGAGCTTTTGCTCATTTAAGCGCGATGGGTAAGGAATATGAGGTTTGGATTTAGGGGCTACAACTTCAGGAGTCTCCACAGATTCAAAGACAACTCCTGGTTTGGATTTTTTCGGGACTACCGGAGGATGGACATGTGCTGTACTTTGTGGGCTTGGAATTTGCACTTTGTCCGTTGTATCCTCCGTCTCTTTTTCCATTTCAAACAACGGAGGAGGAATAGGACCAGATGGTCCCTCATAAGCAGCACCACTCCGAGTGGTGATAGCTTTGACGAAAGTGGTATCTTCATCATCATCACTGTCATCAAGTACACTGACAGGAACAGCATTGAGCATATCAGAATAATATCTAGCTGTTCTTTGCTCACTACGTTTGCTTGACAAACTTTTAACCGTAAATCGTGATAGAGTAGGATCTATTCTTGACGGTTGAGGAGCAATTGTGGGTGTAGAATTTTGGATGACCGAAGGTTGGACGTGTTTAGCACTTCCATTGTTAGTGGGAAGTACCGGGTCCTTTATCACCTTGAATCCAACATGAGTTTTTACCACTACGTGTAGTGACAGCTTTGAGTTCACCCCTTGGGTTGACAACAGTGTTACTTGGGAGACCTCCCGAGGTAGAAGGTAGATCAGTTAATGATTTTTTTATGTCATTTATTTGGGTAACCAATAACTGGTTTGTCTGATATTGAGTTCTATTTGTCTCCTCTTGAGATTTTATGAATTGCCTAAGCAACTCATCTGAGGATGTCTGATTTTGATTTTGGACATTCCATGGTTTTTGGTTATGATTACCCTGATTCTGACCTCGGTTTTGATTGAAATTTTGAGAATTGTTAAAATTTTGTCCCTGATTTTGAACAAAGCGATTTTGATTATTATTTTGATGGGGCACGGGTGGAAAACCAGGTGGCACCATAGCATTCGGTGCTCGGTACTGAGTCTCAGCATGCGGACGGTATTGATTTTGGTTTACTGCAGCTACGGGAGCTGGGTAAAGAGAAGCATCGGTTGCTTGACAATCATAATACGCATGTGGGCCACCACAAGTTTCACACACTTTGTTTATTGCTTTGATTTGTTCCGGTTTATGAATTTCACTCTTCAATTCTTTCATTTCCTTCATCATACAACGCATTGAATCCGTAAGGAAGGCTAACTCTGATGAGTTACCGGATAAAGAAGCAGCAGGAGTGACAGGAACATTCACTTTGTTTCTAGAAATAGGAACTTTTGATTTATTTTCACAAATTTCAACCACCTCTCTAGGTTTACGATTCAAGATATTGCCACCGGCGGCTGCGTTAAGTGCATCTTGATCGTTTTGGGTCAACCCATTATAAAACGTATTTATCTGTTGTAACACCGTGAAATCGTGATGTGGGCATTTTCTTAGGAGATCTTTAAATCTGTCCCATGCCTCTCCGAAATTTTCATCAAAACCTTGACGAAAACCAGCAATTTCATTTTTTAGATTAGTCGTCTTTGATGGAGGGAAGAAATAATTAACAAATTTCTTTACGAGATCTTCCCAGGTTTCAATGGATCGAGGGGGTTCTTTATCCAGCCAAATCCGGGCTGCCCCCTCAAGTGAGAATGGAAATAGCATCAATTTGATAACTGTTTGCGGCACATTCTTGTAATTGATTGTAGAGGTCAACTTATTGAACCAACGAATGTGTGCATATGGATCCTCTCGTTCAAACCCGTGGAATTGGTTTGTGGACACGAGCTGAATCAAATGTGTTTTCAGTTCAAAATGATCAGAATCGATGACTGGTAAAACGATGGCATCTCCGTAACCCTCGGTGGGTGCCTGGAGCATTTCAGTCATTGTGCGTTCGTCTGCCATATTATCAGTGAGAACAGTACGAATCTCGGGTTCGACTATTTGGGCAGCACGTCTACGATTACGTCTTCTCGGAATATCTACGAGTTCACGTAAAGGGCTTGATGACGTGGAAGAACGAGTGCGCATGCACTAAGTAAAATATTTTAATTAAATCAAGAACGAATCAAAACACAAGTGAACTTAAACCAATAATCAACAAGCGTACGGTAGCTCTTTAAAAGATAAACGCACAGAGTGGCGGAGAAGCAAAGGTGGGCAATTAATGCTCCTTAAAAACCCGCATTCTTTCAGTCCGACAATTTAATGTCAAACTATCCTTAAACCTCCGTTATAGTTTGTTTATCAATCAAAGGTGAGCCGATATTCGCAAGTGATACAAAGGCAAGTTTTAAATCTGATGTTTGGGAACTTATTATGGTCGTACCCCCAGTTAGGTAGTACTCTGTCTTGGTTCTCGATGGTAAATTTTATTATTGTTATTTATTAAAGAAAACGGAAAATATTTTTGGTGTTTTTATTTTTTATATGATAATATGTATAGAAAAGAAAAGAAAAATATTTTTGTTTTTTATATGGTTTATGGGAAATTAAAATACGATATTTTTGGTACTCGATCTGTTAAACGAATTAACTTCACGAGTGTTTTGCTTTATATATGATGAATATACAAGAGATAGAAGATATACACAGATTGGGTTTCAAAAACACGATACTGCAAATCGTTTAAAACACGCAACACACCTCCCCGGCAGCGGCGCCAAAATTTGATTAGCCTCAAACAGTCAACTTAAATCAACCACGGATGTGGTCAAATAAAGTCAAACTACTTGAAGACAATTAACCAAGGAGTATAGTGTTTTCCCGGGTCGTTATATCCCAGCGAAGCGTGAAATTGTGTTTAAAGACGAGTTGTGATCAAGTGCTATTGAATGGAAAAGGGTTTTGGAATTATTGAACTAAGGAAATAAAAAGAGAATAGCTTATACAAGCTATGGAAATAAATATAGGGAACCAAATTACTTAAAACGTCTAAAATCTAAAAACGTACGTTTAAGTTTAAATAAACATAAACGTACAAAATAAAAAGTGAGATTTGATAAATAAAAGGCCTACGGATATGAAAATTATATTTTTACAATCCTAATAATAAAAGAAAATTATTGGAAAAAGAAATTTATTTATATGACTTATTAATTAATTATTATTAATTAAAAACTATTTTTAACTATTAAATAATTACCTAAAAAGTAAGAAAATAAGAAATAAACCTAGAAAAATGAAATTATGACTTAGATAAATCTAAAATATTATAAAACTTATTTTAAAACTGAAAATATATTTATTACACTTTTTATCTAATTATTATTAATTATTTATTATTTAATAATTATTTTAAACTAATTTAATTTATAATAAATACTAAATGAACAAAGAAAATTCTAAAACTTTTTTTATAAATATTATTAAGTAAATAGAAGCTAAGAAAATTATAAAAATGAAACTTGCTTAATTAAAATTTAAAAAGATAAATTCTATTAAATAGAAGCTATCACTATTTTTCTATTTTTTTTTTCTTAAGGTCTAAAAATATAATTATATTTTTCCTAGATTATAATTAATAAAAGAAAATTATGAAAATTTAAATTGTATTTTTCTGATTATTTTTCTATTTATTATGATTTAATTACTATTAGAAACTAATAAAAAAGATTAAAAATATCAAATGACTTAGGAAAAATCTGAAAAATTCAGGATAAGTCAAAATTAATATTTAAAAGATAGGAAAATTAAAATCAAAAGTTCACTAAACCTTAATAAGCAGTTGGACAGATAAGCAGTTGAACAAATAAGCTAAAAATAAGCTAAAAAGCTCAAAACTCAACCAAATGATCAGGACAAGCTTAATACACTATTAGAAGCTTAAAACAACTAGAAAATACAAATAAGCACAAGAGATTAAGCTGATAAGAAGATTAGCAGTTGCAAATCTCAAACAGAAAACTCAGAAATATGCCAATTTGCAGGGCAATTAAAGCAGTTCAAATAAGCTCTGAGATGCAAACTAATGGGGGAAAAAGTGAACTAGTACTACTGGCTATTCAGAAAACCAAAAAGCTAGGCCTGAGCTTATGTGGATAAGCCAGAAATTGGGTGAGTTCAGCAGTCACAGCAATCAGTATATACTGATTCTGCTGATGTGCAGGGTTGTGCAGAGTTGTGCAAACCAAAGGCACCTAATCCAACTCTTGTCTCTACTCTAAATGAACTCAAATTGACTCAGAGAAGCAAAGAAAAAGGGTCAAAAGAGCTTATAGCTCCTTATGGCTTATTTGGACCTTTTTGAGGTCTGATTTCACCACAGACCTAAGAAAACATGATTTTCTATCTAAGTTGCTAAATTGAACTTGAAAACACCTTATATGGTCTATAATAAGCTGGTACAAAGTTGGGGAAATGGTAAATCTACAGTACACTGAGGTTTGACCCTTTGACTGTGTTAAACCAAACACTCCTTACAAAGTGTCTGTTTTGGATTTAGCAAATGAAACACAATTATAAACTATGAGTCTGGGTTTTACTGATTAAATGACTTAGTTAAACTCTAATGATCAACTTTTAACACATAAATAAGCAGTGAGTTAAGCTATTCTAATATTGGCTATTTTTGGACTTTTTTAGTGTTTTCAAGTAAAATGAAAACAAAGTTATTGAACTACTGATTATACTAATGAAATACTCTTAGAAACTAATAAAAAGCATTAATCAACAATAATAAGCTACTATTAAGCAGTTATACAGTAATATGGAATTTAATGCTAAAAATCTAAAAAGCTTACAACTATGAAGCTATGGAACTGAGGAACAAAGAACTAGAACCAATTTAGCTTGTCAGAAACAAGCTAGAAAACCACAATAAGCTTTCCTGAATCAGCTTAAACTCCCAATAAGAGCTTATTTCACCCAGGTTGACTTTTGTTGACCATCTTCATTTCTTGAAATTTAGAACTAGATTACACTATATAAGCTTACAGAAAGCTATGTTAAGCTTTTATAAGCTTATAGTAAAGGGATTGGAGTGTTTGTTTGGTAACTTATTAATATTTAAGCTTAATTCGAATTACAAAATAAGTTGAAACTTATTATTACTGATAATGAGAACAATATAACTTGAAATAAGACAAATATCACTGAATTTAACTTTTATTAAGAACTGAGATTGAAAATTACAAGAGTACACTATTGAAAATAAAAATACGATTACACTAACATTAGCTACTACTTTTTTATCTATTACATTGTCCTATAAATACTAAGATAAAGTGGGAATGCCTTCTTAACTTCCTCTGAACACATCTTGACCTTTGAATAATCTTCAATCGATCTGAGCCTTTGATTCTCCATTTTGGCGCCAAAATTGAGTGAGTGGGAAATGGGTCAGAGGCGAGTGGGGAAGAAGCATTAATTGAGTTTGGCATGTTAGGTGAAGTATAGAGGAAGGAAGAGGGGGGGTGGGTGTGTCAGAAGGGCGGTGAGATGGTGGTATTGGAGGGTGGTTTTTGGCGGGGGTGGTATTGCAGGGATGAGTTTGACCGAAGTCAAACCTTCGGTTTAAATAAAAGGGATTGGGTCGGGGTTTTTTTGATTGGGCTTGTGGGCTGGGTTTAGTAATAAGGGATGGGTTGGGTTGTTTTTTTATTTAAGGATCCGGTTGGTTTGTAGATAAATCACAAGGACCATTCTTGTAATTTTTGAAAATTGGAGGACTGAAGTTGTACATCTCCCAAAAATAAACCAAGGGTAATTCCTGCCATGTTTCAACAATCCAGGGACCATTCATGATATTTCCAACAATAATATTTCCCAGGGACCATTTTTTGCAAATTCTGAAAGTGCAGGGACCAAACTTGTAAATTATTGAAACTTTTCACCAAAAGACTAAATATGACAACTTATGATTTCAAAAGGACCTTTGGTGATTTTTCTTGCAAAACAAATGCCTAGGGACTAATTTTGACAAGTTTTGAAAGTTGAGGGACTGAAACTGCCAATTTTGTAAACTTTGTTCGTTTTTCAATTGTTTTTAAACATTTTGCATTTGAAACATATAAAACACAATCCCTGGGATATTTTCAGTATTTTGATGCATTTCTGAGTGTTTTTGGATGTTTTGGCAGTTCAGATAAGACAATAATGATGAGTATTTACACACTCATCAATACTCCGTGAACTCAACTGGCAAGCAAAATACACAGATCTCGAAGAGAGTTTTCAGGTTGCGTGGAGATGGCAAAAGGTACATAGGAACGGCTACGATTCCTCACCGGATTCTATATAAGATTCACATGATTTTGAAAATAGGTATTTGAGATGTAGGGATATATATATATATGTAATTTATAAACATCATTGTTGTTATCAAGGTTTCATACATGGGGTTGTAGCCATGCCCATATACATGAAACTGCTTAGCCTGTGAATCTCAAGAATAATACCAATGAGGTGTAGCCTAATTATTTTACATAATGGAGAGGATGCCATACCATTTATGTTCTATCAACTTTTATCGTCTCTGTTTATTTTGAAGGGGTTTGAAATATGATACTGCATACGTTGAGGCGTTTGAAATGTAAGTGGGTTAATTACTTAAAAAATGGATACCATTGGAACATAATCTCAACTTGAAGTTATCTTTAGCTATATAACAACTATTAGAGATGTAGATACACGATTTTATTAAAATGTTAATGATGACATATAAAATTATCTTTAGTTATATAACAACTCTAGTTTTTGAGACGTAAATATACGATTTTATCAAAATGGTGATGATGACATATAAAAAAAACATTAATGCAAAAATCAAGTATTTGATATACGAAGCAGCTCATATGTTCTCACAAATATTTGTAACAGTAATAAGACACATGTATAATACGTCTGACGTATAATATCTACTGTTTTCTGGCAGCTACTTTTTCTTATTTGGTAAAGGCATCGTATATTTATATAGCAAAGGTGTTTGTATGTAAAGGAAATGTAGTCAAGTAAGAAATTTCTCCATGGAGTCCTAGAGCTAGTTTCTCTTATCTAGTCTAGAAGTATTGGTGAATGTATTCTTGATTGATATAGTCTGTATGACTGTTGTTTAGCATCCAAAAACTGTTTCGGTATGTCCACTCAGTTTTGTGATTGCTATTTGTAATGATGTTTATTGATTTGAAGCAATAATGTATATTTACCATTTTACCAAAAACATTTATATAGCAAAGGGAACTTGTTCAGCATCAACTGAACAACCCACATACAGACCAAATCACAAAGAATATGATATATATATATATAATATATTATATATATATTATAATATATATATATATATATATTATATATATACAAACTATACAAACTATCCTATATAGGGTAAAGTTAAAATAAAAAGACAAATATCCGTACACTACGTAAAAAGCTTCTTTAGATCTCGATATGCAAATGCTGCCTCTCTTAATGTGTCTGCTTTCTTCTCTGGCCAATCAAAGTGTTTCAGTACAGCCCTCTCATCCACCTTTTAACATAAGAGAAAAAGAAGAACAATCAACCACACAAAGTATATACAAATCAGTTCCTTATTCTTGTGCTTTTATTGATGTAAACTATTACAGTCATTAGAACTTTACCACCTTATACTTTTTTCATACTTCTAAAAGAAGTTCCAAGAAAAGGTAGATGTTTCAACGAATAGTTCCATCATTTTGCAGGTAACAGATGCAATTTTTGATACAACTATATAAGTCAAACTGGGTTGGTTTTTATCTCATGACGGTCAACAAACTGTTTTAGCTAAAAGGGGAACCTATCAAATGGGCTAATGTTGAAAGTTGCACAAGGTCTATGTTTTATGCATACAATACAAGTATATGAGTTATAACCTCGCGAACATTGTTTTATTCTACAGTTAAAATTATAAGCCTAATAATATCATTTGTATAATCAGAATAAACAATTATTTATATAGATTTTTAGAAATGTAAGGACAAAATTAAACCATCATTTACCCATTTAGTGTATACTTCGTACTAAAAATGACCCATGACCTGTTACCTAAACCGGTCGACCGAGCCATCTTTCCAGCTCTACACATGTCTAATGATAGATTCAGAGGATAAACTTACAAGGAAGCAGAGTTCATCATCCAGCCACTTTACAAAAGCCACCACATCTTCTATATCAGGATAAACAGCATTGTTGACCTCTCGAATTAACGAATTCACAAATTCTCCTTGAGTCTCAACATCCTCCTTTATCTGAACATTGAAAAAGTATGTAATATAACACCATTTGTTCACACAATAACATAACTCATACATATTGTCTCAGTCTCCTAAGCCACAAAAAGATTAAAGATCAACGATATTTATGAAAAACTTACAGCAAGCAGATGCGATGATCGGTTTTTAATTTCACCAATCATGTTATTTCGAACATTATTAACATCTACTGTGTCACAAATCCCATCATTTAATGTATCTTTCCTGGAGTCCCTTTTCATAAGTGAATGATAAAACTCGACAACTTGTGGAGCTTGTTGAACAACCCCTCCACCATTATTTCTTCCCATGAACTTTGGAGGTGGAGGTAGTGGTGGTGGCGGGGTTGGCGGTGGCAACACTTGACTGGTGACCTCTTTATGTTCATTAGATGTAAAACTAGAAGGCCTAGGAGGTGGATTTTGAACCCGCAAAGCCCTTTTTTCAACATCCAAAAATGTTTTCAGTTTAGTAGCTTCACGCAATTGTAACCCTTGGATCATACTTAAATCGTTGGCACCTTCCATGTCCATTGAACATATAAAACCGTCCGATTGTCTTCTTTTATTCACCACCAAATCTTTCGGACACAATTGACTCCACTGATAGAATGCCTTCTTCCAGGACTTCCTTCCTTCTAACCAACTAATATTTAATTTATAGTTTGTGGGTTCAGAGACACTCGTTTCTTCATCTACAATAGGCCATTTTTTCATCTTTTTAATCAAACTTAACCTCTTTTGGCTACTACCATTTTCAGAACTTTCATCACTTGAGAAAGAACCATTAAGCCATTCAGCAGAAGCTGGACTTGATGTTAGATCAGCGTTCTGTAACTCGTTTTTCAAGCATGAATTGACCCATCTAAGATAGACAAGCTCCTCAACCTCGTTTAATCTACTTACTTGTAGATCTTCAACTTGTTTACATAAATCTTCGTTTGTTTGTCGTAACATAGATGCCTCAGCTTTGATCTTCTCAACAAATTTGTTCTGTAAATAATCAAGTGAACAAAATCAAAATCACCAGAAAGCTACAACTCTTAAACAGGTACAGTTAAGGGACTAAACTAGTTGCAAAATCAGCAAAAGAACACAGGTAGTAGTGCATACTTACACAAGAATACTAGTACTATGTGATTCCAGGGGAGTTCTATGAAATCAACATCATATCAAACGACATATAATGTGCGTTGCATATAAAGGTAAATAAAAAAAATCGAGATAAAAACAATGGTAAGTTACAGATCAAATGTGGTGGAACTTACTTTCTTCCATATGAATCAGACACGACACCCCATGAGTACGCTCCAACGAGCATCCCGCCAAAAGCCACAGTTGATATCAAACTCTCTTCGCTTGAAGACAATCCCCACTCAGGCTGTATCACTTTGGTGGAGGGTTACGGCGGCGGTGGAGGGTTACGGCGGCGGTGGAGGGTTGCGACGATGGTGGGGATTCGGTGGTGATGGGGTTTCGGCTATGGAGGGATTCCGGTGGGGAGGGAGTTGTAGTGGTGGTGTCAGATTGAATTGGTGATGGTAGTGTTAGATCTGAAATGTGTTTGTGCATCTGTATTTGTGTTATAAAGAGAGAGAGA